>BMAO01038950.1:0-12446 GCA_019973975.1 Trichonephila clavata | reverse complement strand
AAATAGTCTATAAAACGGCATTTTGAAACAAATCACAAATTCACTTGTCAAAAAAGTGAACCACTCAGAAATAATTAATTTCTTAGAACCTGTTTGGCTGATGACTCCAATCCAGCACACATTCTATTAAAAGTAACATGTTACTCTCCTAATATAAGTTATTTGTCATCCAATCTATGACAACAAAAGTAACACTAATGTTAACTTTAATTTGAATTACACGTAAAACTGAAACATTTATACTATATAGTGAGGAAAGTATTTTTTTTCGTAGTAAATAAATAGTTTTGTGTAGTTAGTATTTAGTTTTAGTATTTCCCAATAATCTCAAGTAAAAGTTATTTGACAGCATGTCTAATATCTAATTAAACACATTAAAAAAAATGGCACGTTGATCCATCAAAATTCCCACCCTGGTATAGAAATGACCAATGCCTATCGTGGCACATCCCCTTTTGTGTTGGTTTAGGTGGAAATCACGCTATTGAACAAATCGAACGCAAAGTGATTGTGACGCCATTAAGTTGGACACGAAAGGATGACCTTTAGATATTCCCAATAATTCACTTTTAATAATTAGACATTTAACCTGATTACGCGATCTGTAGACAGGACAATAAGATAGTAATGGGTACTTACTTTAATGAGATGAAACCTCTGAATTTCGCCAAGCGAAATCTTCTAAGAATTCTAATAGCAGCTGTAATTCTCAGGAATAAGCGTATATAATTCCAGCTGTACTATGGTTGCCATATTATCCACAATATAGCTTTTATCTATCTCACTGACTATTTATAAACTATTTAGTAAATATATCGTTTAAGGAGTGGAGTTGTTTTAGTTCAAAGTGCCAACTTAGCTGGATGGAAGAATCTCGAGTTATGGATGATAGACCTCACGGTTTGTTATGTATCACACTGATAAATATCTTAACACAATGCTGATCTTAGTTAACAAGAAAAAAGTTATGAAACGTAAATAAAAACAACATGAAATAAGATTTTGCTTATCAAAAATGTGACGTTGATGAAAATCAAAATTTGATAGGTTTAGAAGCCGTGAGCTTAACGTTTTATCTATAAATATTCTCTGCAAAAAATGTCACTAGAACTCAATCTTCAATATAAAAAATGTATACAAAAATAATACTTTGAACAAAGTACTTTAGATACGTTTTCAATGTATTAAGTACGTTTATTCTTGCGACTGAATGTCCAAATCACAAGTCCGAATGTAAGTGTAATCCACTGTATATGTACGACTCTCATTTATCGAGCAGACAGGAACAAACGCAATTCAGCATTGTATGTATTTTATATCGCTAATCCTCTTAAGTTCTTAACAAAACATTTCCTTTAATTTCCCCAGTGGGAAACAAAGCTGCTTTATGAAGACAAAAGTAGATTTTGCGGGACAAACAGCTTAGAACAGCGTTTCTTGAGCTTAACTGCAGACATTAGTAATTATAATTTGAGTTAGCCATCCAGAAGAAAGTCGATTTAGATTTTTATGATGTGAATATAACACTCTTTGGAGAAAGAGAAATAGAGAATCGTATTAATCGAGTAAAGTAAGACATTAGAACAGCGTGGAATATATATTGTCAATAGGGTTCTGTTTTAAAAGCCTTTGAAAATTTTAATTTGATTAGCCTATGAAAAATGTAGAGCTTTTCTTAGCGAACTTAAACTTAATAGAAAAAGGCATAATTTGTGTTTTTTAATATATATTTATATTTTTGATCCACAAAATATTTAGTATATATTTAATTAAACATTGTTAGATTATTGTTAAACATTGTTAGATTAATGTTATTTATTGTTGAACATTGTTTTAGATTATGTTATTTATTGTTAAAATAGTTAATATTGCTATTTATGTTGAACATTGTTTAATATTGTATTTATTGTTGAACATTGTTTAGATTATTGTTATTTATTGTTAAACATTGTTAAATATTGTATTTATTGTTAACATTGTTAAATATTGATATTTATTGTTATTTTGTTAGATTATGTTATGTTAAACATTGTTAAAATATTGTATTTATTGTTCAACATTGTTATATATTTGTTATTTATTGTTAACATTTTATATATACAGTAGAACGTCGTTTATTCGAACGTTTACTGTCCGGACCAGTTTTTTTTGTGTCAATTACATGTACTTATATGAATACGTTTTCAACAGTGCAATGCTCAACGGTTGTTTCGTGAAGCCAAAGTCACGGAAAACCAAGGTGAGGAATATTTGAGGAATTTCAGTTGTGCGATTTGGAACGGAATCTGCACGGAATATAGGTCAGTTTGTTTCCAAGTGAGGGGGTGTATATGCTCTTTTGTTGAGTACGAACTGCTATGGCTTGAATTCAAAATGGAAGCGCAGAGCCTTGAACATAGAGAAAAAACTTGAAATATTGAACAAATGAACACAAGGACAACAACAACGACGAAAGTAGCAAGGGTCCATCAAATGCTGGCACGTTTTCTGCATTACAGGCAGCTATGGAGTGGTACGAACAACAATCAGAGTACTGTCCTACTCACACACTGCTCAAGAGAATCACATACCTTGCAGCGAAGAAAAGAAGGTGTACAATGGTACAGCGAAAAATAAGTGATTATTTTCCACAATAAAGGTAAAATTGCGACATTTTGCACCTATTTTGCCTTTTCTTCAAGCACGTTTCCCGCATGTGATGATTTTCAACATTCGTATAGTTTCCCGTTTCATATACTGCGTGGATCACATTCGGTTTTCTGTTATCCCAGCAATCGCGTATCTGAACGGTGTCTGGTTCCAGTTGAATCGGATAAACGACGTTATACTGTAGATACCATTGCTAAAATATCAAAGAACCTTTTCTCTGTTACCTATTGGCATGGTGTAGAAATTTGGAAAGGTGCCAGCTCAGATGCAGTTTTCGTCACTTAACTGTAGTCAAAATTACGATGTCCAGCTGCCAATGGCCTTCAGATTACCTTAGAGTGCGACGTAAATTAGAAGCATTAGTTATTAAATCTTTATCATATATTTTTGTTCAATGCTTCTTTAAAAATATTTTTTTGCATTAATATCTGCATTTGATATCTAAAGCTTGATAATTGGAAGAGATATGCTGTAAACATGTACAATTTTCATTTTTATTACGGATTAAGAATTAAAGAGCCAATGTGAAAAAATAAACCTTATACACGCAATCGCTTAAAAAATTATAAAACTTATCAGAAAAATCCCTTTCCTCAATAAAGACTGCATACCGAGGAAAAGATGTATGATTCGCTTCTAATGCCACAGTGTTTCACTGAAGTGTATGCAATTATGAAGCATATTGGGGAAGACGAAGAAAATGGCCATAAATAAGTAAATCCTTCGTAAACACTGGCGAGGTCATTTCATTGCATCCCAAGGCTGCGGAATAGTTTTACAGATTGCAACTCTTCAGAAAGGTTCTGTTTCGAAAAATCGTAATATGCCAGGGGAATTTCGCACGTTGGTTGGGCGAGGCATATATATACAACTACATGAGTTAAGGGGTTAATGCAAAATCTAAAGATTACGCAGGAAATGAAGCAACTTCATTGGGTTAAATTGACTTGGATATTCACTTATGCGCGTACCAAGCAGAAGTCGTCAAAAAGAACGAAATTTTGCATACTAATGACTACTTTAGTATAAGTAAATGATTAGAAAAACAAGAAAAAAGGATCATTTATTTCAAAGAAAAAGTCAAAAGAACGATGATTTAATACCCTGCTGAACCCTCTCTAGCGCGAATGCACGATACAATACGATCGGGCTTTGAGACATACAAGTTCTGTATGATGTCTTGAGACATTTCGTTCCATATTTGCTGTAACCGTGCCTATAGTTCGTTTAAAACTCGAGAGATGCCCAACTTGCTATCCAAATGATCGCAGATATGCTCGATTGGAGATAAAACTTGGGATCGGGCAGGCCCAGAAGGGTAGTAATGGTGCGGGGACAGTCTTGAGACATCCTTGTCGTGTGAGGCCGAGCATTGTCTTAGTGAAAAATGGTTCCTGGGAGCCGTTGCATGAGTGGCAACACATGTGGTTGCAGGATGTCATGGACACATCGCTGGACTGCCATGATGCTAAGGATCAATACTAGGGGTGACCATGTATTGTAGGCAATGGCATCCCATATCATCACACCAGCTATGGGAGCGATGTGTGGCTGTAAGGCAAAGGCAGGATAGAGGCGTTCTTAACGGGGTCTCCAGACACGAACGCTATTGTCACCACTGCTGAGATTGAATCTGGATTCGTCGCTAAAGACGACCTGGTTCCATTCCTCTGTAGTCCAGTTTCCTCGAGCGCGGCACTACTCCAAATGGAGGCGTCGATGGGTGGGCGTCAAGGGCAGCACACGTAATGGACGCCGCGATCCCAATTGCTCTTCAGCCAGGCGCCTTCGTATGGTTCGAGAAGACTCAGGGGCCCTTAGTGAAGCTGCTACATTTGTCTGGATGGCGGCCGATGAAGCAGTTGGCTATACGCGTGCATTTCCTATGTTTCGGCGGTCTTCTCGACGACAGGTCTGTTGAGCGTGTCCTGTGTGAGTCTAGTCTTCGTAAAAATGACATCTCTCGGATCCACTGGTCCCAACACCTCCTCACAACACAATCAGAGCGGCCTAATTGACGAGCTACTCGCCTAGATGGCCACCCAGCTTCTATCATGCAGATGATTCTCCCCCTCTCAAACTGCGACAGTTGCTAATATTGTCTTCGAAAACGGCGTAATGGCATGCCTACATCAGCTATTTCTTTGTTAACGATTCAGCACACTCAAATAAGCTTTGGTTACCTGTTTCATACTTCACGGAGAGCAACTTTAAAAGCCCTCTACCGATTATACGTAATGCGTAATCGAGCTGCATTTCTAATCATTTGCATATCTCACCGTTATGTACCTTCATGCCAAGTTTCGTTACTGTCCCGCAATTATTTCTTGGTGCGCTAATTTTTTTGTCCATGAGTGTATTTTGGAGATCAAACCAGTTTTCATAATCCTCAAGTGACCCAAAACACCATTTATGTGTTTCAAATAATTTTGTAAATATTTGTTTTCAGTTTGCATTATAACTGTAACTTAACGCATCCAGAAAATTTATAAAGAAGGGAAAAATGCAGACAGTTAGAACTCAATGGAGTTTATTAGTAAAAGGCATCGTGGGAGTAAACCATCTTTTGTAGGTGTTTAATTAAAATGTGGAAAATAAAATCTGGACATGAAATAAATAAAAGTCTGAATTGATTCAAAACTACTGCGTATAATGTTTTAAATGAATGGAAATCGAATGGTACCCAGAAAAGATCCAATAAAAAATAAATTATGAGTTCGTAATATTAGGAAAGTTTTCAAAACTGAAGTGGAAAATAGCCAACCGGTTTGTAAAATAGCACAGCAAATAAGTAAACATACGTCTCAAGGAGCTGAGTGGTGATGTTTGAAGTCAAATATTTGAGCTAATCTTTGGAAACTGGAAGTACAGCGACGACAAATAGAACATCACACAAAGACATATCTGATGCTTGCATGTAATGTCATGTTCTGAAACTGCATAAAAAATATTTTTCCCTACGTGAAAAAATTAAATTGGATAATTACAATGTTAATAACACTATAGTTATTATCACATAGTCTTTAGGAGATGACTAGGATAAAAACAAACTGCTCTCCAGGACTGTACTTTTCGATATGCTGACTTTTCCAGTATTGAGAAAGATTGACTCTAACATGTATTACCGAATAATGGTAATAGAATAACAGTCTGAAGCAGTTGAATTGTGGGGATTTTTGAGTTTCAGAAAGTAAGACAGAAGGGAAACAAAAATTAAAAGTCTCTGGTCGTATAACTAGAAGGATTAGTTAACTGATTAACATTAAGGAATTTTAAAGATCACATGATATTCAGATAAAAATTAAAAGGGATAAAACTCTTTTGGTAGATTTATCAACCAAGTGTATTTTTTTAAAACTTTTTGCCTCCGTAGAATTATTGACCAACCATCTAGTAAAGGGGGTTAAAGTAAAATTCTAGGTTGTAATATTGCAGGCAGATAGGATATATACTTTCTTATGTTAAAAATACGGTTTACAGATTGCCTGTGGCAAAATGAACTCAAAGGAGTTATGTGAAGTCTGATATACTTTGGGTCACTTCCGGTGGTGCAAAATTTATGTTGCAATAAAATTCTGCTTCTAGTCATCAATAGTTTGGTACAAAATGTTTATGTTATATATTGCTCGAACCACACCAATACCTTAACCTGAAGTAAACCTTAGGTATTAACTGTCTCAAAAAGCACGGGATTATATTTCAGTATATATCATTCAATTTTTTTAGAGATTGTAAAATTTGGCGTATAACGCGTAAGTATACTTTCAAGAAATTATTTTTAATATTTAGGTATGGTTCGTTGTTTTAACACACGCCCCCCCCGCTTTTTTCATTTTTTTTTTACACAGAAACCTGAAATGTTTGTGCGCAATATTCATATTTCGAAGTCATATATTCAAAACATTGTTCCAAGCTTAGGAAAAAATGGCACACGTCTAGAGCTGCAACCCTTTAAATTATAAGGAATGTAATTTCCTTTAAATAAACGATATTTTGATGTATGTAGAAGTCCAAAATTTTTCTATGATTATATATATTTTTTTATTTTTAATTTTAAGCCTCTAATTGTTACACCTGGTGTATAATTTACACTCGTAAATCTCAATCTTATTTTTTTGTGTTAAAGTGGGTGTTATTTGCCGGAGTTTACGAAAACATTGTCTAAATCGAATATTTCACGTGATTCCAGAATAATAGCAAAGCAATATCTTATTAAATTTTTCTAAAAACTTTTTGCAAATTCGCTACACTATTGCTGACACATTTTTATTGTTTCCGTCTTACTTTTATTGCTAAATTCGTTTTTCTACACTTTATTGCAAACTGCATGTATGATATTGGATGCTTTTTGATTTAAATAAAAAATTTCCCTCATTTGCTGTATAGCAACAAATTTCCTGGTAGTATTTGCTTGCGTAACAGACTATAGAAATACTTAATGTGCAATTTTCATATCAATTACCAATAAATATTCAGAAATTTTTATTAAACGTAAATATTTCTTTTTTTATGAAAACTTGTGAACTTTTAAGGTATTCGAACACGTTGAAAATGACCAAATTCAGTCAAGACAGATATTTTTGTTTTTTATTTCAGTGAATAGAGCTATCTTTTGACTTTACGAAACATACTTTGTTATATTTCTACACTACCTAGAGGCTAAGTTACAATAAATTTTTTAAATTTAAGAAAACTGGAAGTGGGTTTTTGATCTACCAGAAGTGGGCACTTAAATTGCTCAAAATTATCATGGCGAGTCTGATAACTCAAAGCATTACGAATGATTTCTGTAAATTTTTTGAACCTGATATTTATGTTATTTTCTAGAGGATGTATTAAAATATTCTTATTGCATGAATACTTTTTGAGTTATGACTTGTTTTTTAAGTAATAGTCTCATACAAAATGTAACATTTCTTATAATTCTTACTGAATCAGCCATAAAATTTTCAAATTTTAATACAAAATTAAAATTTTAGTACATTTTCTAGATAAATGCATTTAATTTGTTTTAGCAATACTTTGCTAATATAATGTTTATTACTTTTTCTCTAACTGCTTTGAAGTTTTTCAAATATATTGCTAATATTTCACTTATAATATCGATTTTGTAAAATTCAGGTAATTTATTTTAAACTTTGATAGTTAAATAGTAATATTTATTGGTATTGAGTCTTAAGTGAACATTTATAATATTTTAGTATGCTATTTTGTTAAAAAGTACTCCGAATGTGTTCGAATACCTTAACTAAACTCTTCATGGAATTTTACTGAACGTTATTTAACAAATATTTTTTTGAATTTTCTAAAAAAAGAATTATAATAAAAAAAACTTATTTTTTGACAAAAGAAATCTTTGAATTTTCAATATTTCTAGCGATGTTTATGCTTAAAAAATCTGTTTTAAAATCTTTAAATTTATCTGTAAATTATGTTCAATATCTTGTGCCTAAATAATATTTAAATTTAAAATGGAATTTAAAAAACAACGGCTTTTTTAAATAAGAATATAGTTATAGAAACTCTAAGCACACATGTTTCAATTTCTATACAAAAATTGAAAGAGATGACTTCTACTTCCTCAATAAAGTAGCTTTAAATTAAAATATATTTGCATTGCAAGTTTTGAAAAATATCTAAAGCATAACAAAATCATAGTACATTGAGACGACGAAATTCTTTTCCTTCTGTATAGCTACAGAACTATATGTTCAAAGCCTTTGAAATGTTAACTGATAAATAGTGATTTATATATACTAAAATATTTTGCATAAAGTTGGTTAGTTATTGAAAATCAAGATGAATAGTAAATGAATCATTATAATCATTTACTATTTCCATACGTAGATTTTTATTTTCATTTGGAATGCATGAATATAACTTGTTCATAAATATTCTAGGAGTGAGTGTGCTTATTTTCAAAAAATACAGCATTCTAAAATTGCTCATGTAAATAAGCCATTTACATCTGATGTTTGAACGGGACAAAAGCAGAATACAAAATATTCCATGAATATTTAAATGGAAGAAAATATTTTTCTAGAAAAATTAAAGCATTCGAACTGATGAATATAAACATATCTTGATGTCTTGTTATTTCTATTGAAAATTTAAAGTGCAATCGTCAGAAAGTGATTTTCTTCCATTTCTGATTTATTAATTCCGTAAGCAGGTTGTGATTGTAAAGGTTGTTGTAGTGATAAGGAGTCTTGAAAGTTTTTTATATCTTCATTTTATCCTTTCGATAGATACATATATAGCACAGGACTATTTACAAAGACCAAAGGTCAAAAATACACTCCCATAGCAGTTACAATAAACAGCGTAAATTTTTTAATGAATCTCGGCTGTTTATATGAAACAAAGACCGGAAGATCCAAAATTCACATGACTTCCGTGGACGGATCTTGTGACTGGTGGAAAGATATCGTATACGAGGTGATTACATTAGGGATAATTGAAATACTCTGAGGTTTTAATTTCTAACAGATAATGTTACGATTACATCTTGTTGGGTGGTTAAGCTAAGTCAATTATTTAAGTGGAAACTCTGGAGAGTCATTACAAAGTAAAAGGTTTTTAGGAGGAAATTGGCGTGAATTATTACAGATTTATATATGCTGATTACATTTAATAATTTAACACCATGAAGGAGGGGTGATAAAAAGAAAAAAATACCACAAAAGGAAAAATATACTGTTGTGTATGTATATAAATACATATAATAAATATATGTATATATATACAAAAAGTTAATCACCTTGTTTAATATTCGGAATGCTAGTTATTTTTGAGAAACGCTATAAAGACTTACTATAAAGACAAATAGCCACCAGCATGTGTTACAGTTTAATAGCGGCAGGATTGCGCTCTATCGGGAGTACGCTTTATTGTTACATGGTATTGCTACTCTCATTGATTCATGACATTCATGAAAGTATCGAATCAATGAATAAAGATTCACAAGGTTGAAGCTGCGTGATGCAAGATTTCATTAACCTTTCATATAACGCTTTAAAGGAGATGAGTGATGTCAAGTTGGTCTTGAAGCATAGTACAATTACATCACGAATCTTGAGTCTGTAAGTTGGTTTGCTTGCAGTACGACTATATATATAATAAAAATATATATAATATTAATCTATAGTGAAAGTGCTGCGATGCTAAGCCAATACGGGCAGTCTGCATGGTATGTTTCTATAGGTATTGCAGCATAGAAGAGCCTGGATACAGTGCAGAAATGAGTATGTTTTGTATATAGGGTAGTCCTGAATGCTAACAGAACTTTAGGTACAGGACATTGTCAAAATTATTTACTGTAAATAAACGTATGGAACATGGCATGGTGAACCACAAACACATAAAAAAAATAAAAGACAAAGTGTTTATTAAAAGTGCCGTTGACAAGTGTAGTAATTACAATAACTGTTCAGCGCGTACACTAATGAAGTCCAGATGCAGCGCACTTTGCAGTACACCCACTGGCTGTTGGAGAAGATAGTATGCTGGATTCAAATCTTGTACTTGCTGAAAATGGAAGAGGTGTAATCGTTTCGATTAACACTTAACAGTCTGACGATTCACACTTACGTGAGGAGCAGCAGCTCTATACTTGGCTCTGTACTCATTCAGATACAGCTCTTGTTACTTGACTCGCGAATACTATTAGCACTATGCCGTCACGAACGTTCAAAAATGAATTTCTTTCTCCAGGCTCTCCTAGCTGCGTTTGCACCGCGCTTCATTTCGTCGGACGCCAAGTATTCCATGTACTGTTGTCGTAGAACGACGATGCTTCACGACGTTGACGATGTAACTGCTGAGAAATTCTGCGATCCAGCATTCGTCGGTCAGGAAACTACGCATGTTCCATTCATATCCCAGCTCTGCCATTTCATTTGAACTGCCGTACATGTAATGCACGTCTGCATTTTCAGCACAAGCGTAAAGTCTCCCATGAGTAGATGTCAGCGCAAATCGCAAATGGCACTTTCAACTTCTGAAATGCATCATGTGAAAGGACAGCTTGTCATCTACTATCCCTGCCGGCAACGTTACTAACCAACAACTACATTTCTCTTTTATTTCTCCTGTTTGTGCCTTATATATAATGCGTCACTTGCGCCATACATTCCTATACAATAAAGGATTGTAACCATGTCTTGTATCTACCCTTAGAGTGTGTACCATGAATTTGGGACCATCCTATATACACAAACTCAATAGCAATCTGGTTTCTAAGGCCGGGAGGTTTCTATTATACTACTGTGGCTAATATTTCTTACTATCTTGATTGGTTATACTTAGGTTAATAACTATTTGTGTATATTATTTTGGGTTACATATACACACAAAACATCACGGAGAATAGTATTATTTATTCCATGTTGAGGCTATCTATATCATAGTATGGCAAGTGTTAGGATTTCTTTAACGAGGGTGATTATTTTAGATTGTTGATGGTGTATTGAGATGTTCTATTGATGATATTGATGAAGCAGTCTTACACAGTTAGTTAATCGTGTGTTTGTTTCTACAATACACACATAGCATCCTGACATAAAATAAAGCTGGTAAGAGAGACAAACAGACTACATCTAATTATAACATGATGATGGCAAAGAGACAAAGGGAAGAGAAAGAGCTTACCAGAGTATCTCTGGTTTTTTATATCAAGCGGTTAACGTAAGTTTCAAACTCATGATCTTGGTGGATTGAGCATTTTTATTGGTGTAAAGATATCGTTCAATAGATTCCCGTTAAGCAGGTAGCTAGTAATTATTTACGCGAGTCATGAAAGTCAATACCATTACAATTAAGAAGTTGTTCAGAGAAATTCATGATAAGTTTATTACTAAAAGGAATTATTACATATAGAAGTTTGTTCTATATAATATTTCACGTTTATTCAATAATCGAGCTTAAGAATTATGAAATTAAAATTTACAGCTGTGGAGATTTGTATTTTTGCTTAGCATTTATCTTTGTGATTCATGTAAGTTTATTTAAGAGGCAAGATTGAATTTGATGAAAAAGTGGTTGAGACGAATTTAAGAGTAGAAATGGGACAATTGAATTGATAAAATTTATAATTGAAATTATGGGACAAAATGCTTAAGGTTACACTTAAAAGCTTTCAATTACTGATATCAACATGATGTGATAAACTTCAGTAGCTAATGTACAAATTTTAATCAAAAATTAAGAATCCAAATACCTTTAAGGGTACTATACTATTACTACTATTAATAATAATGATAATTTCTACAACTGATTAATTAAAAGTGATCTCACGATTCTCTTTTGAAATGTGACCCCCTTACCCACTTCTTATGCCAGTTCACAGCAGGAAGTAGGATTACCAAAGTATTTCAAGACCGATTTTTGAATAATTGAACATTAATAAGTTATCCAAATTTTAATACCAAAGTTTGGTACTTGGAATATAGCCAAATCTGGAACTGAATAAGACCGGTTGAGTAGGCTGTTAGCTCACTTCTTATCTACTTAAAATAATAAAAGATACAATTAAAATGAAGATTGAAATTTTCTATAGCCTACTAGATTTTTTTCTTCACAAAAAAAAGTTTTTTCTTATTGTAAAACATGATAAAT
This sequence comes from Trichonephila clavata, assembly GCA_019973975.1. NCBI lineage: Eukaryota > Metazoa > Arthropoda > Arachnida > Araneae > Nephilidae > Trichonephila > Trichonephila clavata. The sequence goes on along the minus strand of BMAO01038950.1, from coordinate 182 downwards.
ATATTTACCATATGAAGCGCGATCTTGTTTTTATTTATTGAGCCTAGATTCTCCTTATAATCAATGGTTTATTTCATTTTAAAATGGAACGATTGTCCATGTGTTAGAAATTAAAGTAATGTTATGTAATTTGAAAAAGAAAAGGTGTTTCTTGAATTTTATAAGAGAATGCTACGGGCTGA
>BMAO01038949.1:0-38507 GCA_019973975.1 Trichonephila clavata | reverse complement strand
GAAACACATCAAGTTGGAAAACTTGGAAAAACTCTTTTTTAAATAAACTTTTCTGCAAACTTGGAAGAAGTGAGAATAAAAGAGTTTGCCGGAGACACATCCCGCAACGGAGAATCGATTTAGAGGCCGCGATCGCTTCTTATGAGAAAGCCAATTACATTTATACCCCTAACGGAAACGAGTTGGGCCAATTAAAGCGCGATAACACATCGTTTGCAAAAGAAGAACGTATAAATTGGCTCTCGTTAACATTTGAGAGTCCACAGACGGTCGTTGTGAGGCCCATTCACTTTTCCTGTAACTACCTCTTCAAGTGGGGAGGAAGGTCTCGTGTATCAAGAAGTCAACTCTTCTTCTTTCTTTCTTCTCAGGAAGAACGACACTTCCTTCCCCCGCCTCCCCACCAGTAGCAAGTCTGTTCGTGTTAATGTCACCGGCTGTTTGCTGGACGTCTCCAGGGAACGCAGATGAATGAGTATCGATCGAATGGCGACAGGAATAAAAGATAAGTTTGTACGGAAAAAACTAATTTCGGGTCTTTCAAAATTTTACCAAGTTTTCTTGTTGTCATCCCTTTCTTTTTTTTATTGTTCGGATATTGCATTTTATGCGAAAATGTCGGTTTCTTTTTTCCTTTGTAAACATTCGCATTGGGAATCTTGTCCCCGAGAATCATTATAGAGAGTTGTTTTTATTAACTTAGCACAAAATAAACGCAAAATACCTATCAAACGAATTAATTGTATTGAGTTTGAAAAAATCATCAAAAGTTATTTTTAGCTTGGTGTTTTGCATTACTCACACGTATTTAGAGTAGGGATGTCAAACTCAAAGACTGACTTGGGCCAAACAAACAACGTTTAAATTAAGGTGGGCCGCAAAGAAAATCAATATTCATAGAAACATAGGTTTATTTAAAATAATGCATTACAGTAAACATATATAAAAAAAAAAGAAAAATTTAATATTTGCGACCTGACACTTGACATCTCTCCTCTGCTACTATCTTTCCTTTTTTCCGGAGAAATTTTGATGTTTTATTATATATTATTATGTGCCAATAGACTGGACGGGCCACAAAAATGCTCATTGTGGGCCGCGAGTTTACACCCCTGATTTAAAGTATGCTTTATTAATACGAGTGATATTCTGGAAGTAAGCATCGTCATTTTTTTCACACGGACACTCTATTGCTAAAAGAAACGACTTCGTGGCATCATTAACTATGTATTGTGCACTATTTTTTGACATAGTCTCCACCGACACTGAGACATTTGTTATTGCGTACAATCAATTTAAAGAAACTTCTGTGGTGAAACTCCGTCCCCTGCAATCCAAAGAATTATCGCAAAGCCTGCTCCATCTTAGCACTAATTTGTAAGGATTTTTTTCCTGGGGTTGAACTTGGATGCTTCCATGTCATTAAGGTGACTTTCGTTTCTGGGGTTGTATGGTGCACTTATAACTCATGGCCTGTGATGATTTAGAATAAGAACTCATCTTTTTCGATATACTTTCTTTCTCTCTCTCACTCTTCGGTAATCCAACACATCTTGGATCATGTGTTGCATGAGCAATGCGCAGTATGGATGTCACTCTGATGCCTCTGTCCACAAGCGCTATGTCTTGTTCTCGAGCAATGTTGTCTACATTAGTGGATGTGGAGGGATGCCCATTTCGACCTTCATCTTCGATATTCTTTCACTGAACATGCAACATCAGTGACCAACCATTTGACCAAACATGACCTCTTCACCATGCGTGATCACAACTTGTAGGCGTCCATGGATGACAGACACACTACTCTCCTGTGTCCATTCATACCTGCATGCAATTCCATGGGTGGCCACGTTGTCAGTACACGTCTGCATGTCACCGTGATCAGGGACGTCTTAAGGCATGGCACAACTGGACCCAGGGCCTCGGCCGCAATAGGGGGCCTTAAGATCATAATTTGAAGAATTTCAACAATAAAATGTTATTTCCTGTTGTTTCCTCCGAAAAACTGGGAATTTCAAACGATATGTCAACTGGTTACAGGTGATGACCGTTATCCACGTACCGCCACACACCGTCATTACTCATTCAGTCAAAAAGTGGTAGTCGATCGAGCTGGTTTGTGAGATTATGAATGATGTATATTTATTTGTTTCGGGTTATTGTTTGTACGAGTATTTGACATCTTATGATATGTACTGTCTACTTTTAAGGGTCATTGGTGGGGTCTACTTTTGAATCAGGGTCCAGGTTCTCAAGAAATCTTAAAGCGTTTCTGACCATGATATGTACTCAAATAACCTCGGGCACGCCAGTCCGCTGTTACTCTCTTTCCTTCGGCCCTCTGTGCATGCGTCATTCCTCCTACGTTGTATCTAGTTTCATCGTTTAACCAGTACAGAATATAGTTTCTTAAGGGGGTTTCTTTTTCTTTTACCTGGTGTTTGTCATTTTCTCCTAAAATAAAAATGACGAAACTTATACTCGAACCTTACTTTTGAAATTTACTTTCGAACCTTACCTCGTACTTAAATGAAGCAACCAGAAAGTTGACAAAATAGAATATTTTTTTTATATATACATATCAAGTGAATTTTAGTTTGGAGTTCAATAGGTTTTATTTTACAGTTTATTTTGTTTACATGATCAAATATCGATATTGTGTTTTATTTCAATTTGTATACTTTTAGAGTTTTGTACTCGTATTTATACCCAATAACTCACAAATAATGTCTCACGAGCCAGATTTTTTTTTGTTACTATTTTTGCACTCTTTAAGCATTGCATGTCTAGTATAAATAAATCCTGCTCATGCTATTTTAATTGTAATAGTTTTTACTTTGAATTCTATCACAATTCTTTTGTTTTCATTTTACATCGAATTTCTGCTCGCGTCGATGTGAGGATTAGCCAAAGGAAGCGACATCCAAAAAAATAAACAATTGTCAATTATTTAGTCTTTCAGCTATCAGCTTTATATAGTTGCTGTCAACTTTAGTTATAGCTAATAGGGAGTGAGTCAGTTTTAGCTCACTCTAAATATTTATGAGAAAAATACTTATCATTTAATATAGATATATACTCGACTCATTTCCTTGAACGTTAATCATATGATTTTCCTAATCCTCTTTCTCTGCATGCACTAACAATTCAGTTACAAACTGTAATTTAGTCTGACGTCAACATGTACGATTGCTATCTTCCTCCGGGAACTGAGTTCATTTAATTCAATTCTTACTAATAGTTCATATACTTTCCCTATATATATATATAGATATATATATATATATATCTTGTTAAAATTTCAATCATTAATAAAATACTTTTTATTCATCGACTCAGATTCAAATACATTTTTTAAGTTTGTAGCAGATGACACTTGATGTTAATACAGTTTTTCAAGTATTAATTCATTAATTTTTATTTTTTAATTTTAAATTTATTCTGCTTTATATCTGACGAAGTTACAACTTGCTGCTACAGATGGCACCACCAAAGTAGGAATTGACTAAAAAAAATTTCTGAAATAATTTGTTTTATAGTAGCTTGATTTTGCATACTCACGGCTCTTCCAGAAAGTGGCTTTCAAATCAAACAATTTATTTGAAATATTTTCCCTTGAAGATTAGTAGAAAAACGTGAAGAGATCCTCGTTACAGTTTTCAAATTATGTTATTTTAATTTTTCCTTTTTATTAATTCATAAAATTAACAAAACAGAAATTAATTCCATTTCAAATATAATTTTCTAATAAATTATCTTCTCAATTACCTTAAAAAACAATTATTCGTTCTTTTTAAAAAATATCGAAATCCGAATAAAATAACTGATTTAGTCCAGTCATATTAGGGTTTCGCTGCGGAATGAGAGATAATAAACTGAAAACTCGTATATACCTTTATTTTGGCTTTCTAAAAGTTGACTCAAAAGTCTCATAAAATCTCGTGTCCGCGTCTTAAGATATTCAAGATCAAAGGTAAAAAAATTCGGTTTTTTGCAAATATCTCGTTAATGCTTTAATGTTATTTACATTTATTATAAATATTGTAGAGACTAAAATTTTCTATAACTTCAATTGAAACAATTTTTTATACATCAAACCGTTTTTGAGATAGAGGACGCTGAATGCTATAGAGGTTGGCTGAAGAACAAGTAATTAAAATTTGGACATTTTTTGTAATCTTAACCATACAAAACCAGGAATTTTATATTAGCTGCACTGAAATTCTGCATTTGAATTTCGAAAAATATATTTATGTAGGTATCTCGCGTACGCAGTTGAAAAATATTTACCATAAATACTAATAATTCTTTGAATATTTAAAATTTTAAATTGAATTTTTTATATATTCCACTTCTAATATTTTTTCATTTATTCCGTAAATTTCATACAATTTGGTTGAGTGAGTTAGTGAATATTAACGTCGCTCTGTTCAGCTACACTCGAGAACTTTTGGCGACGAACCTCGTCATTTTGAAAAATGGTCAAGTGACGAGATGACACCTGTGCTAGCACCTCTCTCCTTCTCCTAACTACCACACCACACCACAGAGGGACGTTTCAGCTCTTAACAGATTTAACGTGCATCGTTCCCCTACACGGCGGTTCTTCAGTGGTAATGGGCTCGAACTCATGATACGCCAGCCACGAGTCCGTTACCTAGAAAAGGTTTACCTGTTTCATTAAAAGATTCTAAAGTGAAGAAAGTGGAAATTATTGCCTTCCAAAAGGGAAAAATGTGTGTTTTGAAGTACAAGGATAAAAAACCCCTGCATATGATTAGCATTTTTCATAACGCTGATATGATGGAAGTGAAAGCTAAGAAACGAGATTCTGTGAAAATGAAACCAAAAGCAGCTGAGTTTTATAATACCACCATGGGTGGTGTTGATAGATCATACCAGTGTCTATCCTACTATCCTGTTGCCCGAAATCAACAAAGGAATTACTACAAGAAGATTTTTCCACATTTGTTAAATCATATTGTGTGGAATTCCTTTACTATCTATAAAAAAAATGGCGGTATTTTAAATCATATTGGTTTTCGAATGAAACTGATTGAACGATTGATAGAAGAAGGAAGTAGTAATTCCGATTCTCGAAACTTTGTTACCTCTGAAATTTCTGAAAATGTAGTCCGTTTAATTGGAAGGCATAAATGGAAATATGTGCTTCATAATGGCTTCACATGTGGAAAGTGACTCTTCAAGAAAAACAAACCACCACGAAAATGTGTCGTATGCTACCTTAAGAAAAATGATAACGGAAAACGCATTCGAAGAGAAACACGTTTTGAATGTAAAGACTGTAATGTTGGACTGTGTGCAGCGCCGTGTTTCGAAAAATATCACACTGTGACAGTGCTATAAACGACGTATATCAATCAATCAATGACGTATCTATCAATGTATACAAAATCTTTTTTCTTAAAATTAACGGTTTAAAAATGTTTTGAACAAATATATTTGTTTTTGCCCTCTATATGCATATGTACACTTCTAGCTTCAGTAATGTACAATTGTTTAGATAAACTTTTGGCTTTGTAAAAGGTATTTTGCTTTGACTAAACATTTTATAGCAAATTTTAATAATATTTTGTATACTTCTTTGATAATTTTTGCTATTTATACCTGTTTAAATTATTATTTATAAAAGTTTCTTTGCAATTGTTTGTAAATTGAACAAAACCTTTTCTTACACAATTATGTATATTTGAGGATGAATTCTGATTTATTTTATATTTAGTAAATACAAAAATTTTTGTAAATTGCTTTTTCTTTGCAAATTTATTTGTTTTAAAGCATGCATATTTATATAATGAAATTTCAAACAACCCAAATTATGTGTGTCGGGCTTTTCCTCCATTAAAGGCTTTTAGGATTTTAGAAATCATCTTGTAATTATTCATTATATATTTAATAAGGAAAAATATTTCCATACATAAATAAATTTTTGGTCCCGTAAGTATATAATTGTTTTTAGCTACAGTTTGTAAAATTTATTGGAATTTGTTGTGGGGCCGGAGTTTTACAAATTATGATTGTTTTTGACTGCACTAAGTTATATATTTATATTTCATTCTTTTTACATTATGAGTAGAAGTCATAAACAGTAAAATAAATTTTTGTTTTATATTCAAATTATGCTATTATATTGATTCTGAAAATAATAAGTTAGTTTGACAAGCCATTATTTAACAATTTTAAAGCATTGAGCATTTTGGAAGTTTTTTAAAACTTTTATAAAATACTAAATAATTAAAAATATTTAATTATTCTAAATGATTTATATTTCTTAGATTATTGGAAACAAAAAGTATAGAATTTAAAATCTATTTCTTTGTTGGATTTTAATAATTATTTTTATAGCTAAACCTGGAAAAACACGAAATTTTTCAAATATTAACTTTAAGATTTTTTAAAAAACATAACTGGAGCTCCCAGTCCTAAATCCATATGAACTTTTATGGATCATATGTTTGGGAGTATTTACAAGATATTTCAAGATTAGAAAAAAAAGCGTTAGGGATTAGAAAACACATTTTCAAAATTAAAAGTCTGAAAAAAACACATTTATAAAATTTGGAAAGGCAAAAACAAAATTTAATAGTGTCTGTAAAGCTCTAATTTTTAATATGTTATTTTCCAACTTATGTTCTACATCCAAACACTACTTGAAATAATTATGACTGAAAATATCTTTTTTAATTCAAAATATTCTTTTACGCAATATTAATAACATTTGTTACTTTGATAGATTATTCGGTTTCATCTTAACCTAATATTTTCACAGGAGCTTTAAATACACAAAACATTTATACACACAAAATAATAGTGATATAAAGGTAATCCCGAAATCACCAAGTTTGTAAATAATGTCAATTTTTTTTTTCTAAATCGGGGTAGTTTAGCAAGTTTGGGTTTTTGTTGCATGACTTGAAAATACTATAGTAGTACTATAAAATATTTACTATAATGTAGTTTAGACATCAGGGAAATATTTAGTTCTTTCTACAACATTTGTATTCAGAACATTTACATTTTGAAGTCTAATTGTAACATCATCTGTGAAAGCTGGATTTTAGATTTATAAATTTCAGTCACGTATTCCTTCCCTTTCAAATGTTATTTCTCACAGAAGCCTGCTTACATTTTTGTCATGCCATTTCTCAACAGGAAAAAATTAATGAAAACGAAGTAAAAAGCTTTTAAATTATATAAATTATGTGTACAAATAAATATAGTGGTCTTTAAATCAATCTTAATTAAGTAAATGTGAGAGAACTCAAAAGCTTCAAAACATAGCAAACAGAAATGATTTTAGAAATTAAAATTTCAGTTAATACCCATTTCACAGGAAAAAGTGGCTTGTGTTCAAAAATTCTTGCAATATAGAATGAATTATGAGGATGATGAATTTATACTGTTAATATTTAAGAATAAAATAACAATTTGTAAGGTTCTAATCCTGGAATTAAGGATACATCTCTAAATGTTAAAATTGCTTATAAAATTTCTTATATTATTAATTGTCAGTTAATTTTACTTATGTAAAATGTTTAAGTGTACTGTTTTTAAAAGACAAAATTAATCAGTAATGCACACACATCTTTGCAATGACTGAATTGAAAGATGTAGTTACGGATGACAATTTCCCATTTATAAATATATGCGAATATGCATTTAAAGGATGCAGAAAGATGAAAGAAACGGAAAGATGAAAATCAAATCTGAGTAGAAAATGGGAAGAAACGCTTTTGCATTTAACACATTTAAGAAAAATATATTTCCTTATTAAAATTATTGATTGAAAGTGTATTATGTGGTTCCGACACAAATGCTGAAGTGGTGAGAGTATTATTTTATTCTTAGTGCAAGTTGTTATGATGAGATTTGATTTATGCCGAAAAAATTCATTCAACAGAAAAGTATAAATTTAAAGATTAAAATTTGCATAAATTAAAAGTATTAAAATCTCTTTAATGTTATTTTAAATTAAAAATATAATAAAATGCAGAAAGCCCAGTTTTATTGTACAAACTTCTTCATCGTATATATAACAGAGGTTCCCAAACTTTTTTGTCTCATAGACCCTTGCCATGTTTTTCGGTTTCGGGTAGACCCCTGCCTACCTAATATTAATTTTTTGCAAATTTATCAACTTAAATGTCTTTTTGATAGTTGGTGCTACTACTTTCAAAAAATTAAATTTTTAACTGTAATGAAGTATAGTTCTGCGTTTAAAACTTAAGAAGCGCATATAATGAATTAAAGTTAAAACAAAATAACTGAACAAATGCTTTTAAAGAGAAGGATGAATCTGGTGTTTCAATTACAAATTTTCAATATTTAATACCAATCTTGTCAGGTTTAACCCTAACCTTCCTTTTTCGTAAGTGCCTACTTCTTTCTTTTCCTTTCTTTTTTTGTTTTGAGATTGGCAAACTCAGTGAAACTCCCTCTCACAAGGAAAAACACATTTAAAAACTTTCTCATGATATTCCATATTTTGTGACAAATATCAAGTATGTCTTTTTAAAGTCAAAACTACTGACATCCGTTTCTATAAGATCTTCATTAGGACCTATTCTAATAAGTTCCTATTGCAATATGACACTTTTTTTTTCAAAGCGACTATTTGAAATCATTGCCTACTGCTATATTACTAAAAACACAATCTCAAACTTAGTTTCAAAATCTGAGTAGGGGCATTTAAATGTTAAACGTAGGTTAAAATGTCCTGACAGACTGTGACAAATTAAAAAAATTCGTGACGTTCAATATTATACTTCTTTAGCTTAATTTTGGAAAAAAATGCTGAAATATTCCTTGTATTAATAAAATTTATGTTATCACCTAGTATGGTAGTCAACTTTTATGTTGTTAAACTAACCTCACTAAATTTAGTAAACGTCAAATTGGTAAAATCTGGTTCCCACTGGATCAAATTTTTTTAAAGATTAACGTCATGATCTGGTTTAATGAGAACCACGATCATAGACCCCCATTTACACCTCATGGGCCCCCAAATTATTTTTTAACTCGCGGGGAACTCTTGCAGGTCGTCATAGACCCCTGGGAGTGCATATAGATACCTTTGGGAATCATTGGTATATAATGATACCACATTTATTCTCATTTTGCTTTTTTAAAAAAATGATCACTTTTACTTTTTTACCTCATAATTTTTTTTAAAAAAAAAGAAAGAAAAAAAACAGGAAAATTTTTTGGTTTGCGTTTTCTTAGTCTGATATTCAACAATGATTACAGATTACTTCTGTCTTGATCAAATCGTAATACCAAAATCAATTTTTTTTTTTTTTTTTTTTAGTTTTAAAAAGTAATAGGAGAAAAAAATTAATTTTCTTTTGCTTATTAAAAATATTTTTCAACTTTTAACTCGCCATTTCTTTAAATCTTTATTTTTTATCCTTTATTTGCTTGTTACTATGATTCAACAAATTGGATGGTTTCTGTTCGCCGTGATGTGGATCCAGCGTTCATCACACAATTTTCTCCCAAGGCAACAGCTATGAATGAGAAATCTCCCCTTTTCCAACAACACAGAAACCGAAAAAGCAATAAAATCGTCCCCAACAAAAGCGCTTGTAGACCTCCCGTATCTTAAAGGGGGGAAGGCATAAAACTGTGGTGCATTTTCGAAGCGGTTCGTAAAAGTACACAGGAACCGTTTCGCTACCGCCAGCTCTGAAAAAGTAGACCGCTTTTGAATGAGTTTCAATTAGAGCCTCAAACCACCCAGAGGGTTAATTTTGACAGATTTGTTGACAATCGAAAGCGATAAAAACCTTATCGGATCGTTTTAACTTTATTTCATTAAATTTTAAACCAGTTATCTTTACCATTGATTCTAATCCGATTTCATAGGCTTTGTGCCAATTAATTTGATCATTTCCAACCATGTCAGAAGCTAAAGATACCAATTGTTGTGTATTTAGAAAGGGATTATGAAGTGTAAACAATTCAACTAGTTTACTTATATCAGTATTATCTCTTTTGAATCCCATAATCGTGCGTGGGATGATTCGATTTAATTCATTCAGTTTATTCTGAAATGGATCAATAAATAAGTTTAAGTTACCTACACACACTTCAACACCTTCATAGGAAACATTTCGGCAATTGATTTGTTCAGTTAACTCATTTAACACACAATCTTCATATCTTCGAAGATCATCGTTGATAATTCAAGTCGTAATAATGTATGACCTCTGATACTTCTTGAATGAGCGTGATCATTCTCGACATTTTATCGACTGAATTTTTTAGCATAGATTTTACCTAGAGCTTCTTTAAGTCCACTTCCATCCATTATATATTCTATGAATCCAAGAAAGGACATGAGCATATGAAACCCTCCTAATTTAACAACTATCTTACAAAATTCTGAGTTAGCATCTGATGCAGCAACTATTTCACGAGCTTTAGAGTAGAGTTTGATCAAAAGTAATTAAATACGTTTTTTGGCCATGTAACTTGGCAATATTTGCAGCACAATGTAAAGTAGTATATAAATTGTGTCTACGTTACTGGCAAGAGGGTCAATAAAAGGAAGAAACATAACCTGAGAAGTAGAAAAATCCTTATTATATTTAGTGAGCTGTTGGAGAAAACCATTCCACCAGGAAATGAGGTAATATTCTTCGAACAGATAAGGGTTATTAAAAAATATACTTGATGAATGAAAACTATTAACAAATGTAATAATTAATAAAAAATGCCACATATTTGTAACTATATATATTTTTACGGTTTATAGACTTTATACGGCGTGTTATATCATGTGACTAACGGTTGACCTTGCGTTATGCTGTAGATAGCTAAGCGTTGCACGTGCAGCGCCCTATATCTCAAAAATGGTTTGATGTACAAAAAAATGTTTCAATTACAGTTATAGAAAAATTTATTCTCTATAATATTTATAATAAATTTTAATAGCATTAAAGCCATAGGAAACGAGATTTTTGCAAAAAGAACCGAGTTTCTTGACCTTTGACCTTGAATATCTTAAGACGCGGACATGAGATTTTATGAGACTTTTGAGACAACATTTAGAGTGACAAAATAAAGGTATGTACAAACTTTCAGCTTATTATCTCTCATTCCGCAGTTGACCCTTCTTTTTGACTAAGATGACTAGGCTAATTACATTCTTAACATCATTGCAAAGCGTATTAACAGAAGTAAAGGTAATATTTTTTGTAGAACAAATAATCTTCATTAGAAAAAGAAAGACTGTACGTCAATACATCAAAATCCCATAATGTAACAGTAAATTTTATTAAATATTTTATGAAGGCAATGGAATTCCTCGATTTAAACTAAATCGTACTATTTCTTAATATCCACCTTTAGTTTCAGGTAAATGGAGTCCCTATTGCTAAATATCAGTTCTGTAAGTGAATTCATAAAATTGTAAAATATTCGCTCTAGTTGATATTTATAGTTTCTGAAAAATTAGTGGTTGGCCACAGTTAGGGAAGAAAAATGTGGAGGAATGAAAACTGTGTTTATGTGCTCCGATTCTTAGGCCATAAATCTCTTTTGTACAGTGGAACTCGCGAGGCAGAAGTGAACACAAACATGTGCGAAAACATTTTCGTTTTCAGATGTGAATTGCTGGTTAGAAAGAGTTTTGTTTTGACTGAGAAATTGGAAAATAAAATATCTAAATTTTCCGTATGTGTGTGTTTTATTGTCACTTACTACTAATTTTTTGCACTGGATTGCGACAAGTTTAAATAAAATATATATTAGAGTTCAGATATTGATAAAATACTTCTTTCTCATTTTGAAGACTCTTAAGCAAAATTTTTGTCATCCCAATCAATTATTATAAGATAAGAAGAAATAAGCTTGCAAGATGTATAAGATTTTCAGAGAGATAAATTTTTTTTGACTTGTCTTTCTATTTTATTACGAGGTTTCATTTTCTATCATCTAAAAATTATAAATTTGATAGTTATGAAACATTATACCTACATAAAATGCAACTGAAATGATTGAAAAAATATAAATGATTGACTGGTTTTGAATGTTGATATTTTTCAGGTGTTACTCATACATAACAGGAATAATAAAATATATTAAACATTCAACAAATTATTTAACTTGATTACAATTATTTATGTTAAATGCAATTGAATACAAAATTGAATTTCCTCGCATACATCAGTCCCGAAAATTTGCAAATTCGGTGATTGAAAATGTGAGGCGAAATGGACTAATGTTAGAATTTCAGTGTGTAGTGCTCAAAAAGTGGCTGTGGTTTCTGAAAGTGATCAGTATTCTTTATTTAAGGTTCAAAGACATATTTTATAGAGAAGTTTAAAGGTGTAGTATAATTTGAAGAAGCGATAATTTGAACACTAACGGAGATGACGCAAGATATGAATATTTCTCAAAGTGCCGTATCAAAAGTTCGGCACCTCTTTTTAAGCACTAAAACCGAATGGGCATTCAGTGGATCGCGATCGACCGGTGGACCTCCAAGACATTTTGAATGGACTGCCTTCACTAAGACCTAAGACGCGCATACTAAAAGAAAAGATATTTGTGGAACACCGATGCCAGCTAAACTGGGAACCACACAGTCCTCGGGATTAGATTCTTGTGTTGACGTCCCGCGATGGCGCGGCACCTAGCAGTAAACGTGTCAAGTAGATATGTCGATTACAGAGTCATCGGTCTGTATTATGTTCGCTGCATTGAAAATGTCCACGTTTTAGCAATCGTACATAGTTGTCCAAACATGGAATTTGCAAAAGAAGGGAAAGCAATCAACTTTTTTTTCAACCGAAGGAATTATGATAGCAACAGCTTTTTAGCTCAAATGACCTCAGATGGAAGCAATCAAGAAATGCCGCTCGAGTGTACTCACATTCATGGGATGCCTTGGTTCAAAAGTTTCATTGACTATTGGGCCATCTTAACGAATAATCACCTTGAAAAAATTAGAAATAGCCCGCGTACCTTGGCCACTCTCGCACTAGATCAAATGATAGACCAAAGAGCAACAGCTACATTTGAAGACCATTTTCGGCTCGAAGAAATGGCGAAGCAACTATAAGAGATTTGGTTTTAGATATTCACACGCGCGGGCTGCGACAGGAATTCAAAAAAGCCACTCTGCTGCTGCACAGGGCATAATAAGTTTGAACCGTGTGTGAGAAAACCAATGTTTTTTTTTTCTTTTCAAATCCACTCACTCCAGCTACAAGAGGTGTCTGCTTAAACTGGTGTCGACCTCATATTCAATGAATCCAAGAAGACTGGACCCCATTATTGTTTATTAACGAGTCCATATATAGTCTGAACACTCATTCTAGATATGTTTCTATCTGAATAAGGGAAGGAACATGCAACTTACTCTCTCTCGTTCGTGAAACATCCTGTTTTCACGACCATGGCTTAGTAATTTATCGAGAAATTAAGGTAAATAGACGCACCGAGCTGCATATCATCAGGGAGGCTCTGTAAGCACTCAAAGATGTGTGGAAGAGGTATTGAAACTCCAAGATAGGGGTGCTGTTGGTCCAGAGTTTTTGTTGATGAATGGCAACGCTTGGCTTCATCGAGCATATGTGTGTAGTCAGAATACTTTCAAACAGAATATATCACTCGAATGGATTAGCTATCTTACTCATCGACTTGAATCCGATTCAAAATATGTGAACTACTCGGGGGGGGGGCACCAAATTTCTCTTCGGACTTTCCATAACCTGAAACGTTCTTTTTTTAGAAGAGTGGAGTACAATTTCACAAGACTTTTGCAAAGTCAATGTAATCAAGGCATGAGGTATGTGCATATCTGTCTGAAGTGACTGTACACCATATTAAAAAAATTACCGCAAGAGGTAACTTCATTGTTCCATGATTTTCGATTTAATCTCAATATTTTGCGAATACTTTACTGCCAAACATTGTAATTTACGTTAACTGATTAGTTTGTGCAAATTTCTACTAATAAGATTCAGTTACGTTTTAATTCTGTCCTTATCTATTAATTTTGATGACCAGCGTAATAATAATTCAACTACGAATACTTTAATGGGTTTTATTCATACTATTCTAGCTCAGATTTCCTCTTTGTAGAATTGTTAAAATATTTTCAAACGCATTTCTCACTTTATTGATTTTCAAATCATATAATTAAGATCTCCAGTTGTTGAGCATCTTAGAGGGATATAGTTACAGCGAGTTAATCGTCTTCCGTTACAGAATGAAAATTATCAGTTTCACGCGCGCGCGAATCACTTCTTGCAAAAAGAAGAAATCCTTCGTAGGTTGAAAAATATGTTAATGAAGTTATTTACTACCTTTCAAGCAAATGAATCGTTTTAATGCACCCGATTAGAATAAATTGGTTGTCTTCGCAGTTAATTATTGTAATCTCCAAATGAAAAGCTCTAAGGAGTATCAGTCAAAAAGATTAGCTCAACGAACCCAGTTGTCGGAAAACCTTTGAGCTCTTCAAAGGTCCTTTCTGCGGATTCGTCAGACTCATTAAAAGATGACTGAAACTCATGTTTATCTCCGTCATTGCCGAATTCATGATTCGCTGTCGCCGCTTATCGCATGTTGCTGTTAATTCTTTCCTAAATGGAAAATCTTGGAGAGGAAAAAATCGGCTAACATCAGCAAATTATCTCAATCTAGAGAAGCACAATCGCGGAAGCATCTCTTTCGAAAGTGATAAATTACGTCTGTTTTTGAGCGATGACCGCTCGATAATGGAAATTTGAAATGGAGTCATCCCCATTTTCGGTACATCGCCTTGGAGTTGTTTTTGAGAAATTTTTTAGTTGTGTGTTTAAAAGTAATACACGTCATCAGTTACATGAATAGTTATAGATACCATTTTAAATCTGGAACTATTTATTTATTTATTTTTTTGGAATCTACTTATAACAGTTGATAGAAATACAACAACATACAGATAGAATACAGATAGTAAAATAGTTTAACTAAATTATTTAACAGAAATAATCAACTGTAAAATAAATTAGAGAAAAATTTGCTTTAAAGATAGTTCGTTGAAGGAAAAGCTGTTTGAAAATGTATGACAGAAGGAACATTTTAAAAACGTCTGTCAATTTTCGTCATAGAGTATATCTGTTATTTCTTTTTGAAAATTGAAGTTCTTTACAGTTAAAAAATATTTTAAATTTGATAAAAAAATATTCTTATAAATTTGTAAAGAATTCCTAATGGGCTAAAATTCATGTCACGTCATAGTCACAGGATAACTCCTATCACATGTTTCCAGCAAATCATATGACGCTCATTAGTTACACGGCAACTGCAACCACTTGTTTCCAGCCAATCACTTCATGTGTTTTCTCTGTTGCCAACTTTTGCATTTGGCAGAAACTTTATTTAAAAAAGTACATATTTGTCAATAATAACGCACATAATTAAACCAAAGGCACGTGATTCAAAAGTACTCGTAAAGTACATATTTTTTTTTAAAATTTTGAAAAACATTGTACATAAAATTTAACACTTGAGTATCTTTTCTTAATATTAAATTTGGAATTTTAACTGAATTTTTTACAAATAGAACAACTTCAAGTCCAATGTCAGTTTTGAATTGAATGGAGAACACGTAATTGGCATGAATTTAGCCTATTGTAATTTGACTCAACTTAAAAGAATTTTTTAATAGATGAATGGGTATTTCTTAGTCCGATCGTTAAAGTTTGTTAATTGTATTAAATTTTCTGCGATTTTTTAAATGTAATCAAAAGATATTCGTATAATAGTTCTTGTAAAAAATATAGAGGAACGGGTCATTTTAATCATACAGTCAATTTTTTTCTATCAAAATTATATTTTTATCTTTGATTTAAAAAGTATTCAAATAATATAATTCGCTATATTTTAAATTTAAGCTGTTTGCATTATAACGTTTTTACACAGACATTTAAATAAAATTTAGTTATCTACCTTATTATATATTAAAAAAGATGAATAGTTTAATAATAGATAATATTACAGTTAAATTTACGGTAAAGGAAGAAATGTATTGATAAATCTACTTTCAAATAAACTCTAGGAGTAATATTTGTTACGTAATTTTTTTGTCCTAAAATTGGGAAAATTTTTTTTAAATATTTCAAAAAGTTTTTCATTTTTTTTTCCAGCGTGCGCTGGAATAAAGATCTGAAATATTCAGTCTGCTTTTATATTAATGCTGAACAAATACTAGACAAAATCTTTCAAATATCACCAAAAAAAAAAAATTCAAATTTCAATCATAATTGAAACAAAAGAATCCCTTGCAAACAAAAACAATTTCGTTCGGGGTCTGGACTGTCTTAATATTAGTTTATATTAGATGCAATAGATAAACAAAAATATTTTATCTAGGCAAACAACTGGATTGCCCAAAAGTGCTTGGTTGCGTTGTTACTAAGGTGACGTTTGTCTTCTCTGAATATTTTTTTCCCCATGCATTTAAGATAAATCAGCAATAATTTTCCATGCATTTATTCCAAAATATTTTATGTTTAATCGTATTTCTTTTCTCTTTTGTCTTAAAAAATATTTTTAAACATTATGAATTATTAATAATAGTATTTAAAGAAACAAAAATTCATAAATTTTTAGAATTTATTACTACTTTTTATTTTTATTTTGCAGTTAGTTTCAATTAGTTTTTATCTTTCGAAACGATGCATTAAAATGGCAAAAATATTCTATTCCCCCTCCCCATCAATTTGTATTTCTTGACTTTTTTTTGTTTCTTGTAAATCAAAAATATTTGTCAAAGTATCTGACAAAACTTGTGAAAAAAATATGATATTTATTTTTATTAAATTGACACATTTGAATAAAATCAAAGAGAAATTATTAATTATTGTTTTATTATTTTAGACAACCGGCGTTAAAGTATGCAACATATTTGCATAACTATTTAAAATTTTAAATACAAAAACGTTTTAAAATTTATATATTCAAAACTTGTAAAATATGGATTTACTAAAAACATTAATATTTTTTCATCTTAAAACTATTTTTAATCTTTCCTCGATTACTTGTTTTCACTGTCACACACTAGTTTACTACAAATTTGCAGAAGGTTTTGGAAATTCCAGGAGCTTTTTTAGTATAAATAAATATTCATCAAGTTGCGCAGTCAGATAAAGTGACAACAATAATTTTGCAGTTGTCAGATAGCTCTTGTCTTTTTTAACTTCGATAAGAAAGTTAAAAGTTATTTTTCATTATTTAGAACAACTATAAATATAATAAGATTTTATTATGTATAAATTTATATCTTTGACTTATTGCGCACAACTTTTTCTTTCTCGCGTACACTTGACTATCTCGAAATTTTATTCAATTTCTTCTTTTTGCCTAACATTTCGTCTGTTTATAAATGGAAAATACTTAGAAAAACATAATACAAAATCTCAGTTCTTATTCTATTTTCAAAATAAAGATGTGGCCGTGGTAGCCAAGGGGTCAAGGCATCGGATCATGGCTAGCGTGTGATGAGTTCGAGCCCAGTTCCACTGAAGACCCGCCGTGTAGGGGCGCGATGCACGTTAAATCTGTCGAGAGCTCAAACGTCCTTCCGTTGGTGTGGTAGTTAGGAGAGGGGATGCCAGCTCAGGTGTCATTCACGTCACTTGACCGTGGTTCAAAATTACGTGGTCTGTCGCCAAAAGCCCTCGTGTAGCTGAACAGTGCGACGTTAATATTCACTCACTCATTCAAAATAAATATTTTAAAAAAATGATATGCTCACATATTATCATTTCCGAATTCTTAATTTGATATTCCTTTTAAAAAACACTTAACAAAATTTCACTTTAATTCTTACTTTAATTAAATAAGCATGTAAAACAGGTATTTTCTAATGATTTAAATAAGGACTAAAATTACTAAAAAAGCTTTTATAAAAAAAAAAGAATATTATAACCAAATGTTTTTTATAAATTATTATGGGGAAATACTTTTACTTCATAAAATCAGTTTTAAAAATTAGAAACATATTTTTTACTAAGTCATGGAACACTTAATTAGTGTGAGTTGAATCTCTTATTTCACGAAAAAAACAGAGCTTTCAGTGGGCAATAATTTAAGATGATACACAGTTGTAAAATTGACTGTTTCCATTGGAAATGGTTTCTACAACTGATTTTTTTCTCAATTATAACTCACATTTATCAAAATTGAAATTTCGAACTGTTTTCCCTAATGATTTCTCTTTTCTTGTACTGCATTCAATTAGAACTTTTAATTTCCAAAATGAAAATCATTAAAAACCTTTTCATTTTTTTTTTTTTACACCTAGCACTTTTCATCTCTATCTGCGCTGAAAGTTAAAAAAATTATATCTATAAATCTTTAAAAAAAGTCGTTCCAATTTTACTCAGATAACAGCTTCTTATTTATTTTTACAACCGAAGAAAGAAAACAGAGAAGATAATTCGAGTCTATAAATTACTGAAAAAATGAACTTTCCTATCTGAAATCCATATTACTTACAAAAAATATATTATTGCATGATTTGTGAAGTGAAGTTGAATATTCATTGACAAAACAACTTATAGATTTATCAAGAATTCTCGTCCTCATATTTCTTTTGCGGCTCGATTTTGCAATCCAGTATTTTAAAATATTCCCATACCCGGGGAGCTCTTTGCAGTTTCTTTGAATACATTTTGCAACACTTGTGCTTAGTCGATTACTTTTTTTATGAAAAATGAAAAGAAGAAGAATGCTCAGGAAATCTAGAAACTGTTGTGCTTTTAAATCGATTCCACTTCTTGCACGGTTATTTATCGATTCCCAATCTTTAGCCCACTGAAAGCATCTTATTTTACTTTTCAAACGTGGTAATTCATGTTGAGGAATAGAATATATTATGCGTGTTCTCAAAGGATGAAAAGAAGAGAAAAAAACTGATTTTCATTCCACGCTCTTTGTCGCGTCCGAAGTCGAAAATTGGAATCTAAAGAATGCCTTTCCTTTATGTGTCAGAATTTCAAAAGGCAAATGTATAGAAAAACGATGGAAGGGGCAAAATGAAGAATTTACGTCCTAAATATGGGAGTGTTTTCTAAATATTAAATAACTAGACAATTTTTGCTTTAGTTAAACCCTTGAGTTTTCTGCTTTTTTTTTTCTTTCCGAAGTAATACATACTCATTTTTACAGTGAATGAGCAACAAATTACAGAAAAAAAAAGAAAAGAAAATTCAGCTTGACAGCTTAAAAAATATTGAAGTCTTTATTTTTTAAGACTGTCTCTCTTTTCCTAGTAATTTATACTTCCTGCAGAGAATTGTAAGCCGAACTTAATGATCTGTTTTTCCATTAGTGGATAAAAAGTTAAAAAAATAAATGAAAAAAGGAATATTTATGAAAAAATACGTATTTAGTCTAAAAGTAACGTTTAAAAAAATCAATGCAAGAAAGACATTTTTCTCCTTCTTATTTTTAAATCCTCACTAAATTATATTTATTTATATACTAATTCTGCAACATGAAATTTATTTAATCTGATTTTGTGCCAGTTTGTAGTTTACAATTGTATTAATATAAATACGCATAAAGAAATTTCAAAAATATAATTATGAAGTAAAAAAAACCTTGCAAAAATTTGCTTTTTTAAAAAATAAGGTATTTAAATTTGAATATTAAGTTTGTAGCTTTGTTTATAGCATTAAAAGTGGTAAACATTTCAGAACATTAATAATGTATAATAAATAAATTCATGTCTAGACAAGTATTTTCAGTATAAAGGTCAAGTACTTACTGGGAAAAATACATATTTTTCTGACATTTTTATAAGCTGTAAACTGTCGTGGAATTTTGGAAGATATTTCCAACTTATCAATACTTGTTAGGCTTAAACTTCCATTTCTTTGGTGTTGAACATGGAGTAAAACCTGCCATTTACCTTAATCCGGCGTTTGAGTTACTTTTTTTTCAGTTCGTGGATTTAAAGATTTGTTTTCGAAATAAAATGACAATTTCCCTGTTGAATGTTAGTTTAAATTTATTTTAACATAATGGGTACAAATTTCAAATAGGTAACTTAAATCTTCTATCTTTTAAAATTTAATTACGAATTGTGTGCTACTGTTTCATAAATAATCACTAGTGAAGCAAGTGTAATTTTTAACACATTAAGAAATTCCAGCATGTAAGCTGCACTCTCTCGTTTTAATTTTTTCTCTATTCATTCTAATTATCCCATACGTGGGGAAAGGATTTTATTGGGCAGAAAAGATACACCTTAAACACACAGTAATAATAAATAAATTTAATAAACTAACTTGATGAGAATAAGCTTAACAAATCAAATTTATTGTTTCAGCTTAACTAAGAATCAATTTTAATTTTTATTTTTATTCTGTGCTCAATTCCAAATATCCTTAGTATTCAATTGTATATTGTGAAAATTTCCTAGTGTATATGATTATCTCGAATAATTTCCCTCGAATTCTAGAATTTAAACTGTATATTTGTAAGATATCAATTATTATTTTAATTATAGCTTTGTAACTCGTCTTACTGAACTGCGCATACGAAGCTTAATGATTTCACGTGATGCACACACACAATCGAAAGTTTCGTACAAAAATTGTAAAAAGCAATTTCATATTAATAATTTAATAAGGAAAACCAAAATACTAAAATATTCATTGTATGGGGATTCAATGATTATGGAATTCACTAATGTTCAAAATTCTGGTTCGAAAATATTTAAAAAAAATTCTTGTAAGATGTATTGGGGAACTAAATATTTTTTGACAAAAAAAATCAATTAATAAAGAAAGGAAAAATTGAAAGCTTTATTTCATAATCTATATGTAATAAGTTTCATCTATGTAGCGTGCACCACACACAGGTAATTTATAAAATTTATTTCAATTTTATTGCCTTTGATAAGGGAAACAAACTTTCAGAAATTTTGTTAATGTTAATGGCAAACTATTATGTTTATTAATTAGACTTTTAAGCTTCAAGTCAAATATAAATGTAGACTTTAAATGCGAATAATATTCAGAGGGTTATTTTAAAAATATTTTCTGTCAATTTTTAACAAATTTAGTACAATCTAGCTGCTTCCGGAAATATTTGAATTGTTAATTACATACGATAATAAAAAAAAATACATTTTCGAGTATAAAGCAAATGCAAAATCTTAGATTTAACTTATTATACTAATATAAAAATATGTTGTTTTAAATAATAATAATTTTTTCAAAAAAACTTGTTTCTGCATATATTGTTATTTGTTTAATTAAGATCCTTTTTTTGTGACCACGGTTGCCTGGTAGTCAAGGTAATGGACTCATAGCTCGCGTGTCACGAGTTCGAGTCTGGTACTGCTGAAGACCGGACGTGCAGAGGGGGCCGATGCACGTTAAATATGTTGAGACTCAAATTCCTCCCGCTAGTGTGGTGTGGAAGTTAGGAGAGGAGGGAGGCGAGCTCACGTGTCATCCTGGTCACTTGAACATGGTTCAAAATGACGTGATCCGTCGCCAAAAGCCCTCGTGCAGCTGAAGAGTGTGTCGTTAATATTCGCTCATTTATAGATCCTTTTTTAAACGCTTAGATTTGTTTATTATTTCAGAATTACTTATTCATTGTTAAAGCATAAACTAAATATTTTTGGAAATCCCGGTAAACAACACAAAGATTTGCCGAATAATTTAATTCATGCATTAGAAATAATTTGAAAGTTTCCCTCATTTTGTTAAGTGAGAACAGAAATCACCTCATAGAAAACATTTGCAGAAAATAAATTCTTAGAGTGACTTTAATCTTCCAGAAAGCTTGGATTAGCAAAACAATATATTTTTATTGAAATTCTTTTTAACGTATGTTTGGAAATCGACTTCTTGTCATCTCCCACTTTTTCAAATTTAGGATCCAATACCGAAAGAAAACTTTCATCTCTAGATGAAAGGACCCAGATAAAAATCTTGAAAAATCACTTTTCATATTTTGCGAGATAAAGTCGAATATGATTGAAAACATTTCAATGAATGGATCTCCAGCTTATACTATGAAGTTGCCTCGAAAATTTTGAATTTTGCTTACGAAAACCTTGAGACTACATACGAATGATGATCGAAAATCGTTTCGTGTGAATTAATACAAAACATTAATATTTGTGCCGAAAAAAATGTTATTTTTCTGGGATATATAAGATTTGTGTTCTACGCATTTTGTATTTTACAAATTATGAATGCTTCCCCCATAGTGAATAAATATTCATTAAAAAAAGATGCGTGATTCTTCTGTTTTTTTTGTATTCGATTTTTTTTTAAATTCCTTGTGCTTTACAATTGTATGAATCATCGGAGAGCTTGTAAAATTTTAGATATGTTGAACCTCAAAGTATTTAATATCTTTCTCTTTGTCTGCATATGTGTGATGTGAAATTTATAGAAATAAAAATTCCTGAAAAAGACGTCATTTTGCAATGAAAATTTAAAATTAATTTTTGTTTCAAAATTAAGCTAATAAGGAAACTCTAATTCAACTTCCTGCAAATCTGATGTAAAAAAAGGTATCCTAACACGTTCGGAGTACTTTTTAATAAAATAGCATATTTAAACATTATAAATGCTTTCTTTAGGAATCAATACCAATAAATATACTAATATTTAACTATATATATAACAATATTTAAAATAAATTACCGATATAAATTTTAAAATTATAAGTGAAATTTTAGCAATATTTTTGAAAAACTTCAAAGTAATTAGAGAAAAAAGTAAAGTTTAGTTAAAGTGTTACTAAAACAAATTAGATGCATTTATGTAGAAAACGTACTGAAATTGGAACGTTTTATTAAAATTTGAGCATTTTAGAGCTGATTGAGTAAACATTATGACATTCTTTATAAAACCATTATTTAAATAACAAGCCATGACTCAAAAAGTATTCACACAATAAGAAATATTTTAGTACACTCTCTAGAAAATAACAAAATCATCTGGTTCAAAAAGTTTTACAGAAATGCATTTGTAACACATTTTGAGTTATCAACTCGCCATGATCGATTTTGAGCCATTTAAATGCCCACTTCTGGTAGATCAAAGACCCACTTCCGGTTTTTCTAACTTTATAAAATCGATTTAACTTGGCCTGTAGGCAGTGCAGAAACAAAGCAAAGTGTGTTTTGTAAAGCCAAAATATATCTCTATTCAATAAAGTAAACGAAAATATCTGTCCTGACCGAATTTGGTCATTTTCAACGTGTGTTGAAAGTGCTCCGTCGTCAAGAAAGTGCTACGTCGTCACCACCAGTCGCTGTTTCCTCACACTGGGATGTCAGCTTACGATCCACGCTTAACCATTAATACGCATACTCACTTTAATAGTAGTTACATTTGCATAAAATCAAGTCATCTCTACGGAAAACGGTATTTTAACTAAAACCACAGTTAAAGAATATTTTCCAATGAGGATTAGTTAGAAGACACGAAAAGAATCCGTTACAAATTGATAAAGAGAACTCCCCAGTTGGCACCTACTCTCCTAACTTGACATCACAGGAACGGGAGGATTCTGAACCTCGACAAACTTAACGCCCATCAGTCCCATTACATGACGTGGCACAATAGCTCGAATTCATGACACTCCAGTGTATTTCACGTGCCCCTCAAACCTTCAGTGATGCCAGGACTGAAAGCCGCAACTGCACAAATGCCATCCACCTCTAGGCTACCGCGGCCACATCTACAAACACGAGTTTAGACAAATATGTATGTAGATGTGGCATGTTTGTCTAAAAAAAATTAACATATAAATTTAAGTATTCTTTCAATAATTCTAATATTATTTGCGAAGTTGTTCAAAAAATTCTTAATTTATCGAAGGAAGAATTATTAATTAAATAGGAACGGGATGTCTTGATTGAGTTGTTGAATTGTTATATACTAAACTAAACTCAGTGATCCAACAGCCCGGAGGGCCAAGGCCTGCTGTACCCATCTCAGTATTTGTGACCAAAGGTCAGGTGGTCAGTCTGGCATGAAACCCCCAGTGTTTAGTCCCGAAGCAATCTTGATACTCATTTATTGACCCACTGAAGGGATGAAAGGCTGAGTCGACCTTGCCCAGCCCGGGGATAGAGCCCCGGACTTGTGGTGGGGAAGCGCGGTACGCTACCACTGAATAGTAATATAACAAAGAAGAAATATGAAAACACTTTAAATTTTTAAAATGTGTGTGTGGGATTGAAGACTTTTTAAGATATAATGAAATTTCATTTTTGATCAACTGATTAGATCATAAAATTTTCTTAATAAACCTATTACATTCCACGTTTTACCTATTACATTCTGCATTCGTATTTCTCTGTTCAAAAACTCATGACTCATTTTTATAGAAAATTTGAAACTCTACGAACCGAAAGATCCATTCAGTATTCTTTCTCAACTAACGCTTCGTTCCCATGTGATGACACGCGTCGAAAACGAACTCAGCTCAGCGCTATCTAAAATCGGAATGGGATGCGACACGTGTCAGGACTATCCTTCCCTCGACTTCAGTGTACTTATTCTCTCTAGTCCGCTCAACCTTCAAAAAGGACGCAGATTTCCTCCGAGATCGAGGATTAGGCCCATGAGTTAATTCAATGATCCCGATGTCGTCCATCATTCCAGTGGCACGAGCGAAGTGATTGATTTCCACGGAGGTTCTTATCCTCGAGTCCCTTTCGAATGGTTCCATTAAGATACTTCTTCGTATGATCACAAGTCTGTGTCTGATTTATGGTTTCACGTAATCCCAGAATTTTTAAGTCTCCATGAGAAATGAATGAGGTCTAAGATATTTTAGGAAGGTATTTGTCGTAGATTCAATGATTAATCTTGATCAATTGAATATTTTGTAGGACAAAAATGACATTTTTAGAACATGAGAGAAAAAAATTAGTTGAGTAAGTGTCCAAAATTACTGTTCCAATATGTTTAAAAACAAATACTTGTAAATATTTTATGGCATCTGACTACGTCCAGAACTGTCATTTTGCAAAAGGGAGTAAAGGAATAATTTTTTTTTTTGATATTGGTGTGTTGCTTGAATTATACTATACATATAAAATTAGTTTAAGAATATTGTTACAAGAAAAAAATATTTAAATTCAATTTTTCACAACAAAAAAAAAAGAACAATTGACATATTTTCAAAACTTTTTTCTGTGGTGGACAATGATCCTGTAATAATAATATTTTACCTATGTACAGCTAAAACTTCTCTAAAGAGCTTGAACTAGGATGTTTGAAAAATTCACGTTCATTTCCCAAAGTTATTTTCAATTAAATTAATAATAATCAGTGTCTTTCTGTAAATTTCTCTACTCTGATGCACTAAAACTGAATAAAGAAATTGAAGTAAAAATAATCTGTTACGCCCCCTCCCGAAAAGTGGATTCCCGCAAAACCACGTTTTAGCGGATTCCTATTCAACAAAATAAACATGTTTGCCAAATTTCAAGTCTAAATCCAATAGTTCAAAAACGAACTTTTTCTTATCAATAAACCCCGTAACTTCCTTTGAAAGTCAATTTCCGAAAGACTCGTGCATAGGGGATTTCAATTCATTAATAGAAACATGCATGCCAAATTTCATATCAGTAGGTTTAGTAGTTAGAAAACGGGAAAGTAGACAACGGCCCTTTACTCTTCGCAAACTTCCTCCCCTTGGGGGGTCAACTTTCGAAAAACTCGCTCTTAATGTATCTCTACTCCATGAAAGGAACACTTTTGTTAAATTTTAAATATGTAGGTCTAAAATGGAAGCATTTATCTATAGCACTCCTTAATCCTTCTCAACGCCCTTTGGGGATCAATTTTCGGGAAATCCGTTCCTAGCGGAACTCTACTTCAAGTCTGTAGTTCCGGAGATATTGTGATGAGTGAGTGAATAAGTGAATCGCTTTTCTCCTTTATATATATATATATATATATATATATATATATATATATATATATATATATATATATATATATGTACACATGCACACTCTTATATTAATACATACCAGATTTCAATTGGCTCTATTCTAAATTTAATTTTCAAACACATTTTCTCATATCACTAATGCAAAAGAACTCGTGTATATTATTTTAAATTTGCAAAGGGTTTAAATTTGTAAAAATAAGATTTCTAGTACATTCACTTTTTTTTTTTCTTTCTCAAAAAAATTTAATATCGTGGCAAGTAACAATTTCCTGAGCACATTTTGAAGAAATTTCAAAGTAACATCTTTGAATAACATGTTTTTACGAGTTTCCATCAGGTTTGGGGTGCCCCAAATCTTTTTTTCTTTTGAAACTAAAAGAATGTTTCTTCCGCTCCCTATAAAATTTGAAAATAAGTTAATGGTGGAATGATGTTTGAGATTTCTGAATGGCTTTATATATATATATACCGATAATATAGTGCTTTCGTGAAAAGTACAGAACATGAGCAACGGTTGAAACTGGAAGAAAAATTGTTTTCTACATTTTTTTCACATCAGATATTATTTTTTCCATCGAGGAAATGGATTTTTTAGTCTAAATGTAATGATAAATGTTATTAGTATAAAATAAATTATTCTCTTGAAAACATATCAGAGTTGGAAATGGTGGCAAGCCCACTAAGGCCAACCCTTTCTGAAATATTAAGGTTGCCTCAGATGTTTTCTGGAACGAATGTGTTCTTTATCAGAAAAAAATACAGATCGATTTGTCCATGTTTTTTTCTATGTAATCACGCTTTCACACCACATGTCAGGGGTTCAAATCCCGGGCTGGGAAAGGCCGATTCAGCCTTTCATCCCTTCAGTGGGTCGATAAAATGAATACCAAGCTTGCTTGGAAACGGAACACTGGGGGTTTCGCGTCAGACGGACTACTTGACCAAAACGTCTGCACATGCCCCCCAGTGCCTAAGGTCACGTAAGCTGAGATAGGCACAGCAGGCCTTGACCCTCATGGGTTGTTACGCTACTGAGTTCAGTTCATATATATAGGAGGAAAGCAAAAACAAATTTTGAAAACGCCAATCAAATGTTTTGCTTATGTCTATCAAAAATTAGAAAGCTTTTTAAGACATATTGATAAAAGAGTGCGCTTATAACTTATATACCAAGTAATAGGTATTGTCGGAGGTAGGAAAGACATCGTTTTATGCTCCATCCCATTAATCAATGACTGCCGCAGCAGCCACATCTCTCCAGAGAGGTTCGTACAATTTTAAAAATGTTGATAATATCTATTAACAATAATAATATCTATCGCAAAAACAGATTACCCTCTCGAATTTCGAGACACCACCGATTCCTCATCCCATATTTCTTCTATCCATTTTTTAAGAAGCCCGCCGAATTGGAGTTGTGAAAAATGAAGCCATTCCACCTTTTGGTAATCCAATTTCAGAACTGCTCTTCGTCCGCGGGAGGTCGATTGCCTGACTCTAACCGTTTTCATCCATCCATTATTCTGGAAACAGTGCGCCTTTTCACTCCGCCTCCTACCGCCGACTCCAAAACTACATTACTAAGGACGTGACGCTATTACCTGAGAGTGTTCGACCAGACGTCGCGGGTGACGCCGATCATGTGATGAATGCCCAATACCAACAGGAGAAAATTCACACTGGGCCCCCCGTAGGAACTTTTGACGCGACGGTGTATGCTTTTTTTTTTTTTTTTTGATAAAATCTTTTTTTGAAAACATTTGCCTCGAGCAGTTTGTGTGATTCTCTCATCGCCTTTTTTAAAAAAATTTATGATGTGAAGAAAGTAAGACCCCACGGTGATAGAGAGGGGGGTACACAGAGAATACATAATGTGCTTGAATACCAAACAAGGGTATTTTGTTTGCTGTTAAGCAAAATGTGACGTAAATTTCAAATCAATCTTGAGATGATAGTTTTCAGCGAAAAAAAAGTATTATTGGAACTGAAAACGGACTGATGTAAATAGGGGGCGGTAGGGCTAAATGCAGAATTAGCCCTACCGCCCTACTCTAACTATTTTTTTTAAATGTCAGCGGTGAATTTAAAAAAAGTAGTTAGAGAAAGATAATTTTAAAGTTCAAATGAGAGAAGAAGCCGCCCATCAGGTATAGTGGTTAGTGATGCTGACTGCGGTACCGTAAGGACAGGGTTCGAATCCCGGAGAAGGCATGATGTTTGTGTTGTAATCTTTCCTTTGTGTTGTTAGCCCCCGTGTGATACACTGTGGAATGCACGGGGTTTCTAAATGTTCTCAATTACAAAAAATGAGAGAAGAATGAACATTAATCTAAAACAAACATAGATTTATTATCATCGACATAAGGTAATAAGTGTCAACAATTTATTTCAGAATGAAAGTATCTTACGAACAAGAGGTATTTAATACCGCAAAAGGCATATTCTTGCGACAAGACGACTGGACGTCCTCTCGTTATGAGTAAAGTCGTAGAAGTGATAAATTGTAGAGGGTGAGACAATAGCGGATGTGTACAAGAAGCTTTCATTCGGAAGTTATTCATTTTAACTTCATTTTACCGCATATATATATACCACACACAAACGTAAATATATATTATCCATTATAATAATACGCAAATAGTTAAAAACCTAAGCATAACCAGTGAAAACAGTAAGAAATATTAGCCACAGTAGTACAATAGCAAACTCTTAGCCTTAGGAACCAAGATTTCAGGTTTAAACAAAGTTTTGTGATAAGTAATCCTTCACCTGTAATTTGCCTATACACTAGGCCTTAGGGAAAGAAAGAATTATTATATAGAAATGTAGTTTTATTATACTAAATAAAATACACAATACTATTAATATAATGATAAAATTTAATAGAATACGAGAGATAAAATTAGAAGATATATTTATCACTGTATTTTAATGTGGGAATTTTTAACAGATTTGTGGGACGCCATATAAAGCAATGCATAAAAGATAATGCTATCTTTAACGGGGCCTTAGTAACCTAGTGGTTACGATTTCGAACTCGCCCTGTTTTTCACTCAGCCTCAGAAAGACACCGATTCGAATATATTCAATTGTCAAATGTTATTCCCGGCGAGATATTCACTGAAAAACCGAGAATTTTGAACTACTGGTAAAGTGGCAAGTCTGCTTTATTATGCTATGTCCCTCGTCTATGTCTTGGCCTTCGTTAACGCGGACCGTACACCCTAAACATACATACTCCATAATCAGGGATGATTTAATACACTTTGTGGTCCTGGACACCTATGCAAAAGTAGGCTCTAACTGAAATTTTTTAAAATAGAATGCATAGTCAAAATCTCGAACGAACGGAAATTTGAGCTATACGCCTACTGGTAAAGTGGCAAGTCTGCTTTATTATGCTACGTCCCTCGTCTATATCTTGGCCTTCGTTAACGCGGACCGTACACCCTAAACATACATACCCCATAATCAGGGATGTCTTAATATTCTTTGTGGCCCTGGACCCCTATGCAAAAGTAGGCTCTAACTGAAATTTTTAAAAATAGAATGCATAGTCAAAATCTCGTACGAACGGAAATTTGAGCTATACGCCTACTGGTAAAGAGGCGTCTGCTTTTTTATGCTACGTCCCTCGTCTATATCTTGGCCTCCGTTAAAGCGGGCCGTACACCCTAAACATACATACCCCATAATCAGGGATGTCTTAATACTCTTTGTGGCCCTGGACCCCTATGCAAAAGTAGGCTCTAACTGAAATTTTTTAAAATAGAATGCATAGTCAAAATCTCGTACGAACGGAAATTTGAGCTATACGCCTACTGGTAAAGGGCAAGTCTGCTTTATTATGCTACGTCCCTCGTCTATATCTTGGCCTTCGTTAACGGAGACCGTACACCCTAAACATACCCCATAATCAGGGATGTGTTAATACTCTTTGTGGCCCTGGACCCCTATGCAAAAGTAGGCTCTAACTGAATTTTTTTAAATAGAATGCATAGTCAAAATCTCGTACGAACGGGAATTTGAGCTATACGCCTACTGGTAAAGGGGCAAGTCTGCTTTATTATACTACGTCCCTCGTCTATATCTTGGCTTTCATTAACGCGGACCGTACACCGTAAACATACATACCCCATAATTAGGGATGTCTTAATGCTCTTTGTGGCCCTGGACCCCTATGCAAAAGTAGGCTCTAACTGAAATTTTTTAAAATAGAATGCATAGTCAAAATCTCGTGCGAACGGAAATTTGAGCTATACGCCTACTGGTAAAGGGGCAAGTCTGCTTTATTATGCTACATCCCTCGTCTATACCTTGGCCTTCGTTAACGCGGACCGTACACCCTAAACATACATACCCCATAATCAGGGATTTCTTAATACACTTTGTGGTCCTGGGCCCCTATGCAAAAGTAGGCTCTAACTAAAATTGTTTAAAATAGAATGCATAGTCAAAATCTCGTACGAACGGAAATTTGAGCTATAGGCCTACTGGTAAAGGGGCAAGTCTGTTTTATTATGCTACGTCCCTCGTCTATATCTTGGCCTTCGTTAACGCGGACCGTACACCCTAAACGTACATACCCCATAATCAGGGATGTCTTAATACTCTTTATGGCCCTGGACCCCTATGCAAAAGTAGGCTCTAACTGAAATTTTTTAAAATAGAATGCATAGTCAAAATCTCGTACGAACGGAAATTTGAGCTATACGCCTACTGGTAAAGGGGCAAGTCTGCTTTATTATGCTACGTCCCTCGTCTATATCTTGGCCTTCGTTAACGCAGAAAGTACACCCTAAACATACATACCCCATAATCAGGGATGTCTTAATACTCTTTGTGGCCCTGGACCCCTATGCAAAAGTAGGCTCTAACTGAAATTTTTTTAAATAGAATGCATAGTCAAAATCTCGTACGAACGGAAATTTGAGCTATACGCCTACTGGTAAAGGGGCAAATCTGCTTTATTATGCTACGTCCCTCGTCTATATCTTGGCCTTCGTTAACGCAGACCGTACACCCTAAACATACATACCCCATAATCAGGGATGTCTTAATACTCTTTGTGGCCCTGGACCCCTATGCAAAAGTAGGCTCTAACTGAATTTTTTTAAATAGAATGCATAGTCAAAATCTCGTACGAACGGAAATTTGAGCTATACGCCTACTGGTAAAGGGGCAATTCTGCTTTATTATGCTACGTCCCTCGTCTATATCTTGGCCTTCGTTAACGCGGACCGTACACCCTAAACATACATACCCCATAATCAGGGATGTCTTAATACTCTTTGTGGCCCTGGACCCCTATGCAAAAGTAGGCTCTAACTGAAATTTTTTAAATAGAATGCATAGACAAAATCTCGTACGAACGGAAATTTGAGCTATACGCCTACTGGTAAAGGGGCAGGTCTGCTTTATTATGCTACGTCCCTCGTCTATATCTTGGCCTTCGTTAACGCGGACCGTACACCCTAAACATACATACCCCATAATCAGGGATGTCTTAATACTCTTTGTGGCCCTGGACCCCTATGCAAAAGTAGGCTCTAACTGAAATTTTTTAAAATAGAATGCATAGTCAAAATCTCGTACGAACGGAAATTTGAGCTATACGCCTACTGGTAAAGGGGCAAGTCTGCTTTATTATGCTACGTCCCTCGTCTATATCTTGGCCTTCGTTAACGCGGACCGTACACCCTAAACATACATACCCATAATCAGGGATGTCTTAATACTCTTTGTGGCCCTGGACCCCTATGCAAAAGTAGGCTCTAACTGAAATTTTTTTAAATAGAATGCATAGTCAAAATCTCGTACGAACGGAAATTTGAGCTATACGCCTACTGGTAAAGGGGCAAGTCTGCTTTATTATGCTACGTCCCTCGTCTATATCTTGGCCTTCGTTAACGCGGACCGTACACCCTAAACATACATACCCCATAATCAGGGATGTCTTAATACTCTTTGTGGCCCTGGACCCCTATGCAAAAGTAGGCTCTAACTGAATTTTTTAAAAATAGAATGCATAGTCAAAATCTCGTACGAACGGAAATTTGAGCTATACGCCTACTGGTAAAGGGGCAAGTCTGCTTTATTATGCTACGTCCCTCGTCTATATCTTGGCCTTCGTTAACGCGGACCGTACACCCTAAACATACATACCCCATAATCAGGGATGTCTTAATACTCTTTGTGGCCCTGGACCCCTATGCAAAAGTAGGCTCTAACTGAAATTTTTTAAATAGAATGCATAGTCAAAATCTCGTACGAACGGAAATTTGAGCTATACGCCTACTGGTAAAGGGGCAAGTCTGCTTTATTATGCTACGTCCCTCGTCTATATCTTGGCCTTCGTTAACGCGGACCGTACACCCTAAACATACATACCCCATAATCAGGGATGTCTTAATACTCTTTGTGGCCCTGGACCCCTATGCAAAAGTAGGCTCTAACTGAAATTTTTTAAAATAGAATGCATAGTCAAAATCTCGTACGAACGGAAATTTGAGCTATACGCCTACTGGTAAAGGGGCAAGTCTGCTTTATTATGCTACGTCCCTCGTCTATATCTTGGCCTTCGTTAACGCGGACCGTACACCCTAAACATACATACCCCATAATCAGGGATGTCTTAATACTCTTTGTGGCCCTGGACCCCTATGCAAAAGTAGGCTCTAACTGAAATTTTTTAAAATAGAATGCATAGTCAAAATCTCGTACGAACGGAAATTTGAGCTATACGCCTACTGGTAAAGGGGCAAGTCTGCTTTATTATGCTACGTCCCTCGTCTATATCTTGGCCTTCGTTAACGCGGACCGTACACCCTAAACATACATACCCCATAATCAGGGATGTCTTAATACTCTTTGTGGCCGTGGACCCCTATGCAAAAAAAGGCTCTAACTGAAATTTTAAAAATAGAATGCATAGTCAAAATCTCGTACGAACGGAAATTTGAGCTATACGCCTACTGGTAAAGGGCAAGTCTGCTTTATTATGCTACGTCCCTCGTCTATATCTTGGCCTTCGTTAACGCGGACCGTACACCCTAAACATACATACCCCATAATCAGGGATGTCTTAATACTCTTTGTGGCCCTGGACCCTATGCAAAAGTAGGCTCTAACTGAAATTTTTTAAAATAGAATGCATAGTCAAAATCTCGTACGAACGGAAATTTGAGCTATACGCCTACTGGTAAAGGGCAAGTCTGCTTTATTATGCTACGTCCCTCGTCTATATCTTGGCCTTCGTTAACGCGGACCGTACACCCTAAACATACATACCCCATAATCAGGGATGTCTTAATACTCTTTGTGGCCCTGGACCCCTATGCAAAAGTAGGCTCTAACTGAAATTTTTAAAAATAGAATGCATAGTCAAAATCTCGTACGAACGGAAATTTGAGCTATACGCCTACTGGTAAAGGGGCAAGTCTGCTTTATTATGCTACGTCCCTCGTCTATATCTTGGCCTTCGTTAACGCGGACCGTACACCCTAAACATACATACCCCATAATCAGGGATGTCTTAATACTCTTTGTGGCCCTGGACCCCTATGCAAAAGTAGGCTCTAACTGAATTTTTTTAAATAGAATGCATAGTCAAAATCTCGTACGAACGGAAATTTGAGCTATACGCCTACTGGTAAAGGGGCAAGTCTGCTTTATTATGCTACGTCCCTCGTCTATATCTTGGCCTTCGTTAACGCGGACCGTACACCCTAAACATACATACCCCATAATCAGGGATGTCTTAATACTCTTTGTGGCCCTGGACCCCTATGCAAAAGTAGGCTCTAACTGAAATTTTTTTAAATAGAATGCATAGTCAAAATCTCGTACGAACGGAAATTTGAGCTATACGCCTACTGGTAAAGGGGCAAGTCTGCTTTATTATGCTACGTCCCTCGTCTATATCTTGGCCTTCGTTAACGCGGACCGTACACCCTAAACATACATACCCATAATCAGGGATGTCTTAATACTCTTTGTGGCCCTGGACCCCTATGCAAAAGTAGGCTCTAACTGAAATTTTTTAAAATAGAATGCATAGTCAAAATCTCGTACGAACGGAAATTTGAGCTATACGCCTACTGGTAAAGGGGCAAGTCTGCTTTATTATGCTACGTCCCTCGTCTATATCTTGGCCTTCGTTAACGCGGACCGTACACCCTAAACATACATACCCATAATCAGGGATGTCTTAATACTCTTTGTGGCCCTGGACCCCTATGCAAAAGTAGGCTCTAACTGAAATTTTTTTAAAATAGAATGCATAGTCAAAATCTCGTACGAACGGAAATTTGAGCTATACGCCTACTGGTAAAGGGGCAAGTCTGCTTTATTATGCTACGTCCCTCGTCTATATCTTGGCCTTCGTTAACGCGGACCGTACACCCTAAACATACATACCCCATAATCAGGGATGTCTTAATACTCTTTGTGGCCCTGGACCCCTATGCAAAAGTAGGCTCTAACTGAAATTTTTTAAAATAGAATGCATAGTCAAAATCTCGTACGAACGGAAATTTGAGCTATACGCCTACTGGTAAAGGGGCAAGTCTGCTTTATTATGCTACGTCCCTCGTCTATATCTTGGCCTTCGTTAACGCGGACCGTACACCCTAAACATACATACCCCATAATCAGGGATGTCTTAATACTCTTTGTGGCCCTGGACCCCTATGCAAAAGTAGGCTCTAACTGAAATTTTTTTAAATAGAATGCATAGTCAAAATCTCGTACGAACGGAAATTTGAGCTATACGCCTACTGGTAAAGGGGCAAGTCTGCTTTATTATGCTACGTCCCTCGTCTATATCTTGGCCTTCGTTAACGCGGACCGTACACCCTAAACATACATACCCCATAATCAGGGATGTCTTAATACTCTTTGTGGCCCTGGACCCCTATGCAAAAGTAGGCTCTAACTGAAATTTTTTTAAATAGAATGCATAGTCAAAATCTCGTACGAACGGAAATTTGAGCTATACGCCTACTGGTAAAGGGGCAAGTCTGCTTTATTATGCTACGTCCCTCGTCTATATCTTGGCCTTCGTTAACGCGGACCGTACACCCTAAACATACATACCCCATAATCAGGGATGTCTTAATACTCTTTGTGGCCCTGGACCCCTATGCAAAAGTAGGCTCTAACTGAAATTTTTTAAATAGAATGCATAGTCAAAATCTCGTACGAACGGAAATTTGAGCTATACGCCTACTGGTAAAGGGGCAAGTCTGCTTTATTATGCTACGTCCCTCGTCTATATCTTGGCCTTCGTTAACGCGGACCGTACACCCTAAACATACATACCCCATAATCAGGGATGTCTTAATACTCTTTGTGGCCCTGGACCCCTATGCAAAAGTAGGCTCTAACTGAAATTTTTTAAAATAGAATGCATAGTCAAAATCTCGTACGAACGGAAATTTGAGCTATACGCCTACTGGTAAAGGGGCAAGTCTGCTTTATTATGCTACGTCCCTCGTCTATATCTTGGCCTTCGTTAACGCGGACCGTACACCCTAAACATACATACCCCATAATCAGGGATGTCTTAATACTCTTTGTGGCCCTGGACCCCTATGCAAAAGTAGGCTCTAACTGAATTTTTTAAAATAGAATGCATAGTCAAAATCTCGTACGAACGGAAATTTGAGCTATACGCCTACTGGTAAAGGGCAAGTCTGCTTTATTATGCTACGTCCCTCGTCTATATCTTGGCCTTCGTTAACGCGGACCGTACACCCTAAACATACATACCCCATAATCAGGGATGTCTTAATACTCTTTGTGGCCCTGGACCCCTATGCAAAAGTAGGCTCTAACTGAAATTTTTTAAAATAGAATGCATAGTCAAAATCTCGTACGAACGGAAATTTGAGCTATACGCCTACTGGTAAAGGGGCAAGTCTGCTTTATTATGCTACGTCCCTCGTCTATATCTTGGCCTTCGTTAACGCGGACCGTACACCCTAAACATACATACCCCATAATCAGGGATGTCTTAATACTCTTTGTGGCCCTGGACCCTATGCAAAAGTAGGCTCTAACTGAAATTTTTTAAAATAGAATGCATAGTCAAAATTTCGTACGAACGGAAATTTGAGCTATACGCCTACTGGTAAAGGGGCAAGTCTGCTTTATTATGCTACGTCCCTCGTCTATATCTTGGCCTTCGTTAACGCGGACCTTACACCCTAAACATACATACCCCATAATCAGGGATGTCTTAATACTCTTTGTGGCCCTGGACCCCTATGCAAAAGTAGGCTCTAACTGAATTTTTTTAAAATAGAATGCATAGTCAAAATCTCGTACGAACGGAAATTTGAGCTATACGCCTACTGGTAAAGGGGCAAGTCTGCTTTATTATGCTACGTCCCTCGTCTATATCTTGGCCTTCGTTAACGCGGACCGTACACCCTAAACATACATACCCCATAATCAGGGATGTCTTAATACTCTTTGTGGCCCTGGACCCCTATGCAAAAGTAGGCTCTAACTGAAATTTTTTTAAAATAGAATGCATAGTCAAAATCTCGTACGAACGGAAATTTGAGCTATACGCCTACTGGTAAAGGGGCAAGTCTGCTTTATTATGCTACGTCCCTCGTCTATATCTTGGCCTTCGTTAACGCGGACCGTACACCCTAAACATACATACCCCATAATCAGGGATGTCTTAATACTCTTTGTGGCCCTGGACCCCTATGCAAAAGTAGGCTCTAACTGAAATTTTTTAAAATAGAATGCATAGTCAAAATTTCGTACGAACGGAAATTTGAGCTATACGCCTACTGGTAAAGGGGCAAGTCTGCTTTATTATGCTACGTCCCTCGTCTATATCTTGGCCTTCGTTAACGCGGACCGTACACCCTAAACATACATACCCCATAATCAGGGATGTCTTAATACTCTTTGTGGCCCTGGACCCCTATGCAAAAGTAGGCTCTAACTGAAATTTTTTTAAATAGAATGCATAGTCAAAATCTCGTACGAACGGAAATTTGAGCTATACGCCTACTGGTAAAGGGGCAAGTCTGCTTTATTATGCTACGTCCCTCGTCTATATCTTGGCCTTCGTTAACGCGGACCGTACACCCTAAACATACATACCCCATAATCAGGGATGTCTTAATACTCTTTGTGGCCCTGGACCCCTATGCAAAAGTAGGCTCTAACTGAAATTTTTTAAATAGAATGCATAGTCAAAATCTCGTACGAACGGAAATTTGAGCTATACGCCTACTGGTAAAGGGCAAGTCTGCTTTATTATGCTACGTCCCTCGTCTATATCGTGGCCTTCGTTAACGCGGACCGTACACCCTAAACATACATACCCCATAATCAGGGATGTCTTAATACTCTTTGTGGCCCTGGACCCTATGCAAAAGTAGGCTCTAACTGAAATTTTTTTAAAATAGAATGCATAGTCAAAATCTCGTACGAACGGAAATTTGAGCTATACGCCTACTGGTAAAGGGGCAAGTCTGCTTTATTATGCTACGTCCCTCGTCTATATCTTGGCCTTCGTTAACGCGGACCGTACACCCTAAACATACATACCCCATAATCAGGGATGTCTTAATACTCTTTGTGGCCCTGGACCCCTATGCAAAAGTAGGCTCTAACTGAATTTTTTTAA
Source organism: Trichonephila clavata (assembly GCA_019973975.1). Taxonomy (NCBI): domain Eukaryota; kingdom Metazoa; phylum Arthropoda; class Arachnida; order Araneae; family Nephilidae; genus Trichonephila; species Trichonephila clavata. The sequence continues at coordinate 886 of BMAO01038949.1, read as the reverse complement.
AATAGAATGCATAGTTAAAATTTCGTACGAACGGAAATTTGAGCTATACGTCTACTGGTAAAGGGGCAAGTCTGCTTTATTATGCTACGTCCCTCGTCTATATCTTGGCCTTCGTTAACGCGGACCGTACACCCTAAACATACATACCCCATAATCAGGGATGTCTTAATACTCTTTGTGGCCCTGGACCCCTATGCAAAAGTAGGCTCTAACTGAAATTTTTAAGAATAGAATGCATAGTCAAAATTTCGTACGAACGGAAATTTGAGCTATACGCCTACTGGTAAAGGGGCAAGTCTGCTTTATTATGCTACGTCCCTCGTCTATATCTTGGCCTTCGTTAACGCGACCGTACACCCTAAACATACATACCCATAATCAGGATGTCTTAATACTCTTTGTGGCCTGGACCCCTATGCAAAAGTAGGCTCTAACTGAAATTTTTTAAAATAGAATGCATAGTCAAAATCTCGTACGAACGGAAATTTGAGCTATACGCCTACTGGTAAAGGGGCAAGTCTGCTTTATTATGCTACGTCCCTCGTCTATATCTTGGCCTTCGTTAACGCGGACCGTACACCCTAAACATACATACCCCATAATCAGGGATGTCTTAATACTCTTTGTGGCCTGGACCCCTATGCAAAAGTAGGCTCTAACTGAAATTTTTTAAAATATAATGCATAGTCAAATTTCTTACGAACGGAAATTTGAGCTATACGCTTACTGGTAAAGGGCAAGTCTGCTTTATTATGCTACGTCCCTCGTCTATATCTTGGCCTTCGTTAACGCGGACCGTACACCCTAAACATACATACCCCATAATCAGGGATGTTTAATACTCTTTTGTGGCCCTGGACCTCTATGCAAAAGTAGGCTCTAACTG
>BMAO01038948.1:0-36367 GCA_019973975.1 Trichonephila clavata | reverse complement strand
AAATTTCTAATACTTGTATTACCCACCGAAATCTAAGTCAGCAGTGAGGAAAGAAATTAAAAGGGAAAGGATAAATTTTCGCATAGAACAGGGAAGGACAACTTGGTTTGGCATGCAAACCCCCATTGTGGGAGTGGAGACACTGAAGAGCTGCACCTTTTTAAAATGGTTCCTTGCTGTTGGTTATCCATTGATGTAGAAAAGTCCTCACCAGGTCCAAAAGACCTCGCCGCAAATAGTTCGAAAATTCCTTTCCTTTTCAGCCATCAGATGCCTCGAGAAGACACCTAGACAAGCAAGATTAAAAGAGCTGGCTGGGAGGGAACAGGAACAAGGTATGGGAGGGTATCCTTTTACAATTCTGGAACTTTACAGGTCTCAAATGTCCACTTCTAAACCTCGCCAAGGCGATTAACGGCTCTAGGACCACTGCAGGGTAAAGATAAGTCTTGGGTGACTAGTAGCATGCCGTTATGATCTGGAGGTAGTGCCACGTAGAGAATAATTTATTTTGTGGAGGGAGAGAATTTCCAAAGGGGTTAGATGTGCAGAGATCACGATCGGAAGATCAAATTCATTTCTTGCAAGTGTATCTACAGTCTCGTTACCGTACACCCCGACGTGAGAAGCGATCCACTTGGATCAGTGATTCTTAAACTTTCGATACACACCCCCCCCAAGTTTATCTATCAGCGTGACCACGGACCCCCAAGGTTTTGAACATCCCTCTATCACAATATTCTTGTTCAAAAACAAGCACCAGTACAGTTTCTTCATTGGGGAATATTCAGTAATCTAGTGCAGTATGGCACATCCTTCAATTTTTCAAGAGTCCTTTCAGAGTATGTAAAGGTAGGAAATCTCAACGTTACATGAGGCTCCAGGGAGCCCTAAAGAAATGCTGCGGTCCCTCAGGTGTCCGCAGACCCCAGTTTAAGAACCGTTACGCAGCAAGGCATACCGATTTTCAAAGACCAAGTCCACAGAGAAGTATTAAAACATCCTGGTCAGATTTACTATAAATTTTTGGCTAATTCTTTAGATATTGTATAGAACTCTTTTCCATTATCAATCAATATCCAAATATTGCCTTTATCGAGATATAGTAACGGAATACTCTAGAGTTTTACTAATAGATCTTATTTCTGACCTAGAGTGAGTGAGAGAATATTAACGTCGCATTGATTAGCAACAAGAGGGCTTTTGGCGACGGTCCACGTAATTTTGAACCATGGTCAAGTGACGCGGACGACACCTGAGATGGCACCCTCCCCCCTCCTAACTACCACACCACACCAACGGGAGGACGTTTGACCAATCTGTATTTACTCATGTTGATCTTCATGCAAGAAAAGCTTTGCTTAAAGAAATTAATATCGGCTAAAACATATATAAGGAACGATTTTCCAGCAAATATCTTCATACATGAAAATTCTTCAGGTGAGAAAGATTTGTAAAGTCTATGTCACAGCACAAAACATTGCCTTCACGCTGTGATCTGAATGCAAGTCAATAAGTTTAAGCTGTAATGGGATATAACTTCTGAGGACATGACATTGACTCCCATGAGGACCATGGTCTACTGTGCCCAATTCAGTATACGTGACCTTGGGCCCTGAGGTACACATGAGATGTTCCATTCAGGTGGTCAGTCTGACACGAAACCCCGAGGGATAAGTTCCGAAGCAAGCTTGGTTCTCAATTATCAACCCACTGAAGGGATGAAAGGCTGAGTCAACCTTACCCCGCCCGGGGTTTGAACCTCGGGCCTATGGTATGGAAGCGCGATGCACTAACCACTCAGCCATTGGGCTTCATAATGGGATGTTATCAGTATATAATATCTATATCAGCAGTAATGAGATAACAGTGCAAATTGAATTTAAGTTGATTTTTTTTTAAATCTTGAGATCTTATAACCTTGTCCTCCAAACTCTGCAGATGATTCTTTGAAGAAACACTTCTAGATATTCTGTTTTCCCAATTGTGAAAAATACCGAGACGAATATTTGATAGAGCGTGGTACAGAAATCTCGATCTTATATTCCTTCCATAAAAAATAAGTATCTATCAATATTCAATAATTATCTAACATTTATTATCTGAAAAAAGATCATTTTGAGAGAGAGAGAGAGAGAAGTCATTTTAATAAAAATGTTTTAAAATAATATATTCCAATTAATTTTTTTATAAAATCTACTTTAATAAATGGTTTTCAATTCAATTTATTGTAAGAAAGAGCGCTACTGTGTTATGTACCACTAAAACTTAAAATTCATCAGTTTCCAAGTTGTGAATTTCGTGCTGCCATCTAGCGTTCACAATATGATATAATTTTGTATGATCTCTGATAAAAAAGATTTCCTCTCTAATGTATGTTTGTAAGAGTAATACAAATTTTCTACTTAAAAAATATTTTTTTGTGTACTTATTTCAAAAAAAATTGTTTTTTTAAAATATTAATGATGTATAATCCGAAGTAATAAAGTATTTATTGAACTTAACAAATTTTCCTTTTTTTAAAAGCAAAAACTTATTTTTAAAATCGATACATACGGAAATTTTATTATTGATTTCAAACTATGGTAATAATTTTCAATACCTTCTGAGAAGCCAAAATATTTCTAACGAAGAAAATCAGTCAGAGCACTTTTGACAGTTATTAAAAACTATAAAAAAAACAAGGCTTACCAAATATAATATCAATTAAAAAAATAATAAGTACGAAATAAAAATTAATAATAAAAATAAAGTAATTTTGATGGAGGGATCAGTGCCACTTTTTCGCTTGGTAAATCAGGTTATTCGATTTTAAAAATTCTAAAATAACAAAGTTATCTTGATTTAGATTTGAATTAATGTAACTTTTCAAATATATTTGATGTTTTTTCACAAGATAATTAAAAAGAAATGTAGAAGAATTTTTTTTAAAAAAAATTGTCCATCAAAAATTTAAATATGAAAAAGAATGAAATATTAAGTTATTTGGAAAGTAATTTACTTTTTTCCCGATAGATGATTTAATTGTATTTTTTTCACACCCAACTCTCCACACACTTAACTGGCATAATCATTATATGTTTTCAGAGCTGCTATAGCAAGGGCTTGCTTGTGAAGTCAAATTGATTCTATGCAGTTTTGGGTTGGCGCCTTTTCAAATATAGAGAATGAAAAAAATAATTTCCGGCATATTTTATTTTTTTACCATCTATGAGATAAAAATGTGTTCAAGCAAGAAAAAAATCAGCCGATGTGTATGGAGATGTACTGACAGTATGTCAGTGCCAAAACTGATTAGTAAAATTTTGATCAGGCAAGTTTGATGTTCAAAAAGCACCACGTTCTGAAAGGCCAGTTGAAACTGGTAGACACACACACACACAAAAAAGGCATTAATAGATGCAAACCGTATAATAAACACTCGTGAGATCACTGAGAGGTTAAATTCATCGAATTCAACTGTTCGTGATCACTTGAAAGGCCTGGGTTTAATCTCAAAGCTTGACATATGGGCTGGTCGTGTTCTCAAGGAAAAAGATTTGTGTCATCGCGTTGATATCAGTGATTTGCTTCACAAACGCGTCAAGAAAAGGATCCATTTTTGAAGCGCATCATCACTGGGGTCCAGAAATGAATTGCCAATAACAATGTCAAACGCAAGAGACCATGGAGTAAAAAAAGATGAACCAGCTCAAAGCATTTCAAAAGCCAATCTTCATCCAAAAAAGGTGATGCCATCTGTTTGGTGGTATTTCAAAGGAATCTTTTTTGTATATATAGCTTTAATCGGACGTCACAACGATTAGTTCTGAAATGTACTGTCATCAGATGGATAAACTGAAGGATTTACTTAAACAAAAAAGTCTATAATCGATTAACAGAAAAGGTATGTTCCACCAAAATAATGCAAGATCAATACAAATTTAGTAACTTGCCGAAAATTTCTACAGCTTCAATTGAATATAATGCCCCACCCATCCTATTCTCTAGGTCTGGCACTTTCTGATTATTTCTTTTCCGGTCTTTTACAAAAAAATTTTTAGACGGAAAAAACCTTTACTTCAAATGAAGAAGTCAAAAATCATCTGGGTCAGTTTTTTGTCATGTGAAACAATGCTATTGCCAAAAAAAAATGGCAAAAGGTATTGAACCAGAAAGGACAAAAACTAATTTAAAATATTTATTACTATATGTGTGTGTGTGTGATTTGTCTTTCATTTTCACACACACACAAAGAAATTTCTTTCAGAACAACCTGAAGTAAAAATAAACAACGAAACTGTATTAAACATAAGGTAAATAAAGTATAATGGCCAAAATTAAGGCTGAAAAGAATACCAATGTCTTACTCTGATCTGTTAAACTTTAAAAAAAATAAAGCACCATAGAATACTTTGTCTGGGTGTTTTACTAATAATATATATATATATATATAAATATATATATATATTTTTTTTTTTTTTTTTTTTTTTTTTTTATATATATAAAAAAAAAAAAAAAAAAAAAAAAAAAAAAAAAATATAAAAATATATATATATATAAATATATATATATATATATATCCTCATGTGAGAATATTTATTACGTTTTACAAAACTTCCTTATAGTTACAAGCATAAAAAGCAAAAACTAATTTTATATATAATGATAATTTAAACAAAATCTGACATATTAATTACTCAGAAATGGTGCTCTGTAATTGAACTAGATTTTTCCTGTAGTTTAGTTTTAATGTACAATATTAGGTGATAGAGTAAAATTACTGCCTTACATTTCCTTCAGAGAACCATTGATGACGCCAGAGACGAACGCTGATAGTAACTGCCTGATTATAATGCGAGGGAGACAGCGTTTCCATGAAACCCATTTCCCCTACATTCCGAGAAAAAAAAACCCACAAGAAGAACATGTGGGGAGACCGGTTCTGAGAGGGTCCCGGCTGGAAACCAGAGAAAGAAAACGAGGGTCTGCAGAATTAAGATGGTGTGTTAGATTTTGATGAGATTAAATTTGTATATTAATTTCTCTAGCCTGACTGTGTGTTTTCGTATCCAATACGTCACAGTCTAATAATTGCAGGCACCGAACAGAACGATAATTACTTTAAATGTAATATTTGGCTAGAGATATAGTCGATGAATTAAGATTGAGCGGCGTGAGAGCAGGACAGCGGAAAAAATCGCTCCGCTATCTTAGAGAGACTAACGTGCCGTCCCGGCAACCAAGAAATTCCTTTCGAATAAAAAAGATATAGACCAACCTGGTCTTGAAAAAATTGCCGCCCTGGCAACTAAGAAATTCCTATTGCATTAAAAGGAGATAGACCACCCTGGCCTTTGAAAGAGCGCCGCCCTGGCAACTAAGAAATTCCTATAGCATTGAAAGGAGATAGAACACCCTGGTCTTTGAAAAAGCGCCGCCCTGGTAATCAAGAAATCCTGTCGCATTAAAAGGATAAGTGAGTGAGAGAATATTAACGTCGCACTGATTAGCAACACTAAGGCTTTTGGAGACGGACCGCGTAATTTTGAACCATGGTCAAGTGAAGCGGACGACACCTGAGCTGGCACCCCCTCTCCAAACTACCACACCACACCAACGGGAGGACGTTGGAGCTCTCGACAGATTTAACGTGCATCCTTTCCCTACTCGGCGGGTCTTTAGTGGTACTAGGATCGAACTCATGACACGCTAGCCATGATCCGACCACTCGGCCACAGCGGCCGCATTAAAAGGATAAAGACCGCCCTGGTCGTGGAAAAAACGCCGCCCTGTGAATTAAAAATTTCGGCTATCGTAAGAGGATACGGACCTCCCTGGTCTTAAAAAAACGTCGCCCCAGCATTCAAGAATTCCTACTGATAGGGGAAAAAATATTGAAGACCAATCTGGTGTAAAAGAAGTTAAAAGAAAAAGATTTTTGTGTGGAACTTTTCTTGCAGCCCGTAAAGAAATCCCGACTAAATGTGTTGATCTACAAAAATATTTCAGGTACAATTTCCTTCTCTATCTCTAGCCAATTATTTAGATCACATCTTGTAAAGTTTTCTTTGTATTTTAAAATATTGAAATTTTGGTGACTAAATTGATTACATATCCTATGTATTAAGATTAGATTGTTCTAGTGCTATTCTAGTTGGCTCTATATTTATAAGCAGAGATAATCTAAGATACCATTTTTCGATTTGAGTCTTCTATTTAAATTCGCATGAGTCACAACCTGTGATAGCAAGAGATTTGTTTAGTTTTATAAATGCACTAGCTGAAGTACCCGTCCTTCGCACGGGTTAAATTTTTTAAAAAAATAAAATTCAGCTTTTTTTTGCAAACGTGACATATTTTAAAGAGGATTAAGCCATTACATGGCAGTGTATCTGAAAGTTAAAAAAAATTTTTATGAGTGTTCACATTGAAATTTTGCTTAACAATAAATAATGATTTCATAAAAACATATTTGAATGTAAGAGAAAATTAACATGCTACAATTTTAAATAGGAATGAAAAAATGAAAATATAAATAAATATAATAGAAAAGTAATAATAGTAGCATATTTCTGCTATGGGAACTATGAGTAAAATAACATGAAATATATAAATCAGAAGAAAAAATTAATTATGATAAACCATTCAACTAAAATACTATCATAAATAAAATATTAGGAAGCCTTCAACTGGAAAAAATTAAATTAGTAGAAACTAAAATTTAAAAACAGACCTAAAATAAGCCAATATTGCAATAAATTATTATATTAAATTCACTGCAGCATTAAATTACATGAGGAATGCATGCAATACTATCCAACATCTACATTACATTTAATATAAAATTGAGATGTAATACAATAGTGAAAAAATTAAATTAGTAAAATCCAAAATTTAAAAAAAAACTCATTAAAAACAGAATTAAAAAAAACAATTATGAACCTAATGAGAGAAATAATAAATCTTATTGATAAAAAATTAATTTTTAAACAATAATTTTTTGCAATATTTTGATTAAAAATATTTGTTATTCAGTCGCAAAGAACAAATGAGAAAATACAACGATAAATAATTAGTCATCATTGAAATATGTCATATATGGATAGGAAGATTCGTATAAATTATACGATCTTCATAAAACTGAATGAGGAACATATCAGAAGCAAAGTTAAACCGTGATGCCATGAGAAGTAAAATCGCATCAGCAATGAATTTTAAAAAAATCCTAAGAGAAATATCAGAAAATTGAATCAAGCTGTATCTTTTTTTCACAAACATTTTTCGATCACAAATAGTATAAATAAATTTAAAAATTTGAAGATTGTCAGAAGCAAAATTAAGCCACGCTGCAATGTGTCAAAAAATATGATAAACATTGATCAGCATCTGAGGCGTTTTCCTGTAATGATGAAAACATGGTATTAGCTGATAAAGGAACAAAAACAATAACCTTTCCTTTCAATAAAAAAAAGCCATAGAAATGTATGCATATGTATAAAATCTTCAAAAATCTATATGAAATAAAGATTGTCAGAAAAAAAATTAAACCATGATGCAACACAACAAAAAATTGCATTAAATCAGAATTTTAAAGTGCAAAAGAAAATTACTTAGTTATGCTTTCTATCACATCAATAGTTTCTGTGAAGATATTCTTGATGAATAAAGTTAACTATCTTTCCATGAGATCAAAAGTTGAGTACTTATCAGTTATAAAACTATGAGGCCCCCCCCCAAAAAGCAACATGTAGAAAATATACCAAAATGCATTTAATAACATGTTTGATAAAAATGGAAGGTAGTTTTTTTTTATAAATATTGCTAATCTGTTTATAGCAAATAGTTTAATTTAGTACTACTTTTTTTTGTTTAATTCCATTGCCTAAAAAATCCACTGATATTTGCGTTCATGAATGAGCAATTATTATCAGTATTATTAATGTCACCGCAACCAAGTTGGCAACTCATGAATCACACCATTTTCTGCCAAAATCCGACTGTGTGTGTGATTGGTTTTTCACATATAAAATGTTGGAATCTTCATTGTTTTGACATGAAGGTGTGATTTGTTTGGCACCAATTTTGCTGCGGTGATGCTAGTACCTTATAATCTAAAGATTCACAAATCATTTTTTGGCTTAAAAACTATTTTTTGAGTCACAGTGATTAATGTAAACTACAACAAAAATCAAGAAATTTAATGTTTAGAAAATAAACAAATATAAAACTGTGTATCACTAACATACAAATTATAGCAATTTATATTAAAATATCTAAAACTGAAAAATTATCCCTAATTTTGATTAAATTACCATAACCAGAGCTCTGAACAAACAAAACACTCCCAGAATCTCTTAAACATGAAAAATTGAAACAGAAAGAAAGTAAACATAAATATATATGAAGTAACCTTACATATAGTAGAAATTATGACATTAATTCAAACCAAGAAGTAAACTACCACAAACAGCTCAGAACAAAAAGAAAACATCAGAAAATCTCATACGTAAATAAAAATTCGTATTCTTACGTATTAGCAGCACCACAACCGAACCGGCACTAAGCAAATCACGCTATATCCCACAAAAATCTCACTTTTTTCGTATAAAAACACCTAAGAATCTTAATTGTTTTGATATCAATGAGCGATTAGCGTGGCGCTAATTTGGCTGTGATGACACTAATATTATAAGTATCTTAAATTCTAACTTAAATCACGATATTGGCACTTTTTTCAGGCATTTGCATAACCATTCAAATGATCCCATATGTTGCCCACAATGTGACGAGGAAATGACAGTGCGTCATTTTTATTCTACACATGCTTCCAAAGAGCATAGTTTGAATTTTCGTAAACAATGTGTGTTTTGTTTTAGATATTCTTTGCTCTGAAAATTTTTCTCACTCTGAAAAGTTTTCTCAGATGAGTACAAGTTTTCAAAGAGAGGCCCTCCAACGTTGGCACCTTCCTTCACCCAAAAAAGGGGGACCGAGTCGACTCTTGTGTCGACTCGGTCCCCCTTTTTTCGGTTCAGTTCAATAGGTAGAGTTTAATATTTCAATGTTCAATATGTACAGTTCAATGTTCCACATTTACTCCACTAAATCAGCCATTTGTTTCTGACATTCGGCCTGCAGCTTGTTGAAATGCTGTAGATAACGCGCAAACCGGTAAGATTTGACCATGGTGCACTCGGAAATGTCATAATTTTCGTGCACCTCATCGTGGAGGTGATCGGGTAGCGTATTGTCATGGAGATCCTGGAACTTTAGCAGCGTCTCCAAGCTGATGGTAAACAACCCCAGCTGCTCAAAGAGTTTGCGCTGGTCGGTTCCCTTGACCACGATGAGGCCTCGATTGCCTTGCGCCAGCTGACCAAATTTACCCCTGACGCAAAAGCTGAGGTATTCGAGGGGCACGGATCCAGGCAGGTAGCTTTTGAGACGGAGACGTTCGTTGATATACCGATTGACCCGGTCATCTTTCGAGGTCGTCCTCACATTGGAATGATCCACGGTGATGCACATGACTTGTGGATCCTCCGAAATGCTGGCAATGGAGATTTCGATGGGGACAGGCTTACCCCCACGATGAAACACGTTGGCATGAGCAAAAAAGGCTAGATGAGACATGGTGCATGGGAGGAGAATGATTCTGCTGGCTAGAGGCTGGCCTTATATAGGCTCCAGGAGCGTGACGTCTACAGGCATCCCATATTCCAAGGCCTTGCGATGCGAGCGTTCCACGTGGGGTTCCAACGCCCGTTTCCAAGCTGGGGGGCATGACCAGGCGCCAAGGAAGGTGGTCGTCTCGATGCATTTCCCAATCATCCAACAACGTTAACTCTCTTAGCGGTTTGAACGTCTTTTTCCGCACGTCTAGAGATGCTTCGAAAACGCACCACACGTCTTTTTCTGACTTCAAGAGAGTGCTTCAAAAGCGGGTAGGCCGTATTTTTCTGAAATCCTTTCCCCTCTTTTATGGTTTAACACCATGAAAGATAATTAGGGAGGGTTGCGACGACACAATGGTCACTGACAGGAAGTTTTATTGCTCTCGGGGAACCCTGCGTTTTGACCCTGAAGCAATCGTAAAAAAGTTGGGAAGAATTTCTTTAGACCCCTTAGTGAACGAACTATAAGTTAGTGTTTGTAATTTAGCTTCATTTGAGATATTATTGCGTTTGAATTAAATAAATTCTTTTTGTACCTTTAGCAATTTATCTTTTTTTTTTCAAGTTTTGAAAAATGTTCCAACGTTTAAATAAAATATTATATAACTCACTTTTGATTTTATATTAATTTGAAGTTTTAATAAGTTGGGACTGTAATCTGCTATTTTATATAGTTGGACAAATAACTTTTTAAGTATATTCTCTTTGCTTGATTAACTCGTATTATTTTCGTCATCTTAAAATGATGAAACGGAAAATTAAGTTTTTAAACTATATAAATCTCTATATAATATCTAGAACTATATTTAATTGCTTCATTTTTCTTCTCTTAACCAATGTTTTCAGTTTTTAAACCATGATTATTACATTATAAGGTGTCAAAAAGGTTAATAAGAAACCGAACGCTTCAAAATTTAAAACCTTTTAAACTTTCCAACTACTAAAAATGAATAATTTCTAAACTTTTGCATCAAATTATTTGTAAAAAATTCTTAAGCTTTCATAAAAATAATAATGGAAAAACTAATTCAGATCCATTATTTTTTTTTACATTTTAAAGCCAGATGTTCAGGGCGCGTATTGTTACAATACACCAAATTATATTTGAATTTTAAAAAAAATGCTTGAGTTTCAGTTTACTTCAGAGAAAACATGAATGAGGGGTTTTTTATACCAATTCATTTTTTTAACCTTGAATATTTGAAGAAAAATAGTAATTAAAAATATTCGGATGCATTTACAGTTGACATTTTCGCATATAAATAAATATAAAGATCAATTTTAAATTTTTTTTAAACATATTTGTTCATGCAAAATTTCTAAATATTTATTTTTTTAAAGCTAACTGAAGAACAAGTAATTAAAATCTGGATATCTATTATAATTAACATTAAGAAAATATCCAGATTTTCATACAAAACTAGGAATTTTATATTAGAAATTGTATTTGAAATTTCAGAAAAAAAATATTTATGTATCGTGCACATACTCAGTTAAAAATTATTTACCATAAGTACTAACAATTCTTCGAATAAAATATTAAATTAAAATTTTAACATAAGAATCTTAAGCATTTTAAGGCATTTCGTAAATTTCATACAATTAGGTTAAAACTGTATGTTAAGAGCAAAAATTATGCTGAAAAATTTCATGAATATACAATAAATTTTTAAGTAGAAGCAATACTGAGAAGCTAAAACACAGGAATGAAAAATTATAATAATTACAAATACAAAAATAAGTCTTGCAGTTTTTTCATACATTTTTATTAACACGAATTGGGGAATTGATTTCCAATATACTTTGTTGTGTTTCACAATATTTAAGGTAACAAACCATAGTCCTTCAGATATATTTGTTCTACTTTTCGTAAGCCGTACTCCTATTAAAACTTGTGCTTCCGAAATACACCTTTTGTAATCTTAAGAAATTATATAAATTATAACGGTTAATTTTAATTTATGCAAATTATTAAATGTTCCTATTTAGCCATTTCCGTCCAAACAGTTTACATGAAAAAAATATTCGGATTCACCCATTCATTAGGGAATTGTATGATTCCAGCAATAAGTTTTATTTTTTACCGAATAGGATTGCGTCACTTCGGGGATACCTCTAACAGAAACGTTTATATGCTATCAATTGCAAATTAAACATTTTCCCTTCAATTGTGTTTATTTCAGAAAGATCTTTGATTTATATTTTATTCATGCAATACTAGATTTAAATAAATTACTTTTTTCTTGTCAAACGTATTTGCTTAATAATATATAAATTTGCGTATTATATTAAAATTTTGAACTACCCAAAATTATATGTTTTTGTTCCTCTAAAAACTCTCAGTATTTTAGAAATGGTCTTACAATCCGTGTACGATTTATATGTTCTAAAATGAAAAATATATTTTTATAACTGAATTTTTGTGCCTCGTTTATAAAAATAAAATATTGCTTTGGGCTATAGCTTATAAATGTACTTAAATAAGTGGAGGAACAGTATTTTCACATAATATGAATATTTTTGACTGGAGTAAGTCGGATATTTATATTTCAGTTTCTTTACAATTTGAATGAAAGTTGTAAGCAATTTTTTGAAGAGGATATTGAGTATAAACTCTTTGGCTATTTAAAAGTAAAATGTTTTATTTTGATACCCCACAGCTCACATTCTAAAATAAGACTCATTTACAATCATATGATCAGCTTTGGTGATATTTAAATTTTCAAAAATACTCTACATGTACGAAAACATTCTTTCAAAACATACATCACATCTCATTCTCTGTCTTTTCCACAGCAGGCATTATTTTTTTTATACTCAAAAAATTAAATACAGCATTTCTGAATGTTATTTTTTTTTAAAAAATTAATATGAATACACTGCGGAATTGTCGGTTAGCTTCACTGAGCAAAATTGTTTTAAGTGTACTATTTTGAAAGACAAAATTAATTGGGAGAAGTTTTTCTCTCATTAGAATTTGTAATGATTGAATTGTGTGAAAGTTGTATTTATCGGTGAATTTTCCGTTTAACACTAAAGAAACAGAAAAATAAAAATTAAATTTTAATAGAAAATGGTTAGAAATACTTTTACATTTTGAAAAAAAATATATTCCCATTAAAATTAAAATAAAAAATTTGACTAAATTTGCTTTTTGCTCCATCACAAATGCCTATGTAAAGAAGGTATTTTTGCTTAGTACAAGTTGTTTGACTATGAAATAAAATTTAGATTTTTTTCGAAAAATTAATTTAACATAAAAACATCATTTATAGGATTAAAATAAATATAAATTAAAAGTATTGAAATCCCTCTTTATGTTACTTTAAATTTAAAATATAATTGAATAGAGGAAGATTGATTTCATTTCATAAACATAATCGTCGTATGTAACGATACTTTGTATATTCTCTTATTGTTTAAAAAGAGAGAGAGAGGGGGTCATTTTTACTCTTTTTTACATAGTTACTTTTTAAAAAAACATTACGATGTATTTGTGCTTCCTTAGTCTCATATTCCACAATAAGTACAAGGTACTTTTTCCTGGCTCAAATCGTTAGTCCAAAATAGTTTATTTTTCTTAAATTAATTTTTTAAAATTTTGTTTTGTTTAAAATAAACAAGTATTTTTCAACTTTTGTAACAAGTTTCTTTCTTTCGAGTTATTTTTTTTTTAACTCTTCACTTTTATTGTGACCTAACCGATCAAACAGCCACGTGGACCCGGTTTTTCCACCCAATATTCGCACAAGGCAACGTCACAGCTGTGAACGAGTTTTATCCCGGTTTTAAAGCAACAAAGAGGCCGAACTGAGTAATAAAATCTTCCCCTGTAGACCTCCCGCGTTCTTTAAAGGGGAAAGGAATTAAATGTGTTGCACTTTCGAAGGAATTCTCAAAAAAGAAGTAAACGCTTTCGGAATGATTTTTCAGGACAAGGACGAACACTCAGAGGGTTAATAGTCTCACGTACACCTCCGCTAGGCGCGTGCAGTTTGTGAGATTCAACGTATAGGCCTCCTTATTGTGAGGTTGATGGGCTTCCCAAACTCGGCGAGACGGGGGACGACCCAGTTGAAAGAATCTCAACTCGACGCCTGGATCCCACATCAAATCCAAATGACTGGTAAACACGACCACAGTCTTTCCAAACGACCGAGGCACGTGCACCCCAAAATTGGGTTCAAAGAGGATGGTGTAAGGATAGTCGTGCTCGTAATACGTGACTCGATCGGGCCAGCGACCCAAATTACCAAACACTATCGTCGTGCGATGTCGACACTGGTCCAATAAATGTTGGATCATTCTGACACAAAGAGAAAAAGACTTGCTTTTTTAAAAAAATAATACTTTTTGTTGGACACGGGTCCAATAAAGGTTGTATCATTCGAAAACAAAGAAGGAGACTTGTTTTTTAAAAAATAATACTTTTTGTTTGCAACGGGTCCAATAAATGTTGTATCATTCGGACACAAAGAAGGAGACTTGTTTTTTAAAAAATAATACTTTTTGTTTGCAACGGGTCCAATAAATGTTGTATCATTCGGACACAAAGAAGGAGACATGTGTTTTTTTAAAAATAATCATTTTTTTATTGATTATGATCATACTCTACAAGATAGATTCAGAGGTTGCATGGCTTTAAATCCAACAGAAGGTCGGATACAAGGGGAGAGTTTGGGCATTGACAAGTCCAGGGGCTCCATCGCCGTATCGTGTTCAAAAGTCTCCAGGAAGGTGATGAGTTCATTGTTTTCATCAAAGAGCGAGGGCACCAGGTGGAGCACCGAGGGTTCGGGTCCAGAGAAGGACGTTAGGAGTTGGTCGAGCCAAGCAGCTTCGGGCTCTGGCACGGGATCTGGAGAGATGAGCTCAGGTTCTGGAATCTGCACAGGTGGTGGAGAGAGGAGCTCAGGTTCTGGAATCGGCTCAGGTTGTGGAATCTGCACAGGTGGTGGAGAGAGGAGCTGAGGTTCTGGAATCTGCACAGGTTGAGGATAGAGTAGCTCAGGTTGTGGAATCTGCACAGGTTGAGGATTGAGTAGCTCAGGTTGTGGAATCTGCACAGGCCCAGGTCTCTGGATGCATCCTCGTTTCTTGGAGGGGCGCGTCTCCTCCCCCGATCGCTTCAGTCCAAGCACTGGGGACGGAGGCGGTAGCTTGTAGGCGATTTGATCCAACGTTTTTTTTTTCGAAAATCTCCCAGGTGAAATCCCTTCTGAAGGAGCTGAGGGAGCAGGGATTCGGGGATGAGGTCCAGACCAAAAACGGTTTTTTGAACCATCAACAGCAAATAGTGGTTTCCCGCCGGGATCGGATAGACCGTGTGTGGCTCCAAGATGGTCCGATGGTAGAGCATTTGGTCGTAGGGCTCGAAACTCTTCTCGTTCACGTTGGGTCGGGCTCGACACTGGAGACTGGAAGGGGGCAGTTCGTAGAGCAGCAGGGGCACGTGCGTCGTTTGAATGAAATGCACTTCTCCTGGGTGCACCGTTCTCAACCCAAAGGTAAAGTCTTTTTTCACAAAAAAAAAGGTTGCCATAGATTAACACCATCCTCTTGTCGGTATTTTTGAGCAAACGATCTGGATTTTTCAAGAGGCTTTTGGACACTTTTTCCCACAGGATCGCCTTGGGTCGAAATTCGTTGACGTGCTTGGCTTCCAGCACGGCCCGCTTGAAATTGTCCATCAACGTCTTTTGGTGGTACCACGGATCTTGACGAAATAAGGTAAACACGCGTTTGGCGTGAGGCTCCTGGTAGAGGATGCCCGCTCGCACCTGGCCTTGTTGAGCGGCATATTCCAACGCATCGGGTTTCTCGGGCAGCGTCATGGACACCACGGTGGAGGAGAGGTGCTCTGGGAAGGCATCCATGCTGCAAACTGACGAGAAGCGTCGACCCGCGTCCTCCTTTTATACGTTTTTCAGGCCGGATGCGAGTGAAAAATGGGGTTGAGAGGTTGGTGGAGAATGGCACACATGCCTTGCACGGCAATCCAACGATGACATTGCGTCTGGTAGCAAAAGGGACATTCGCCTCGTGCATGGTATTTCAAGAGCATGACGGGGATGCGTTTGAAAGGACTGAAAGCACTCCATTTTTCTTGAATGTCTTTAAAGTCTTGCTTGGAACGAGAATCGATCACACAGAGGGTGCCGACATTGAGATAATGTAAAGAGTTGAACACTTCATGCGCCCCGACGCGATCCGAAGCATACGAGACGACCCGTTGGTGAGCGTGAAACCATGGTCTCGGAGACACAACACGGCCAGACCGTGCGTATGGAAAAAGACTTGAGCGTGGTGCTGGGGAAATCGATAAGCATAAGGAGGGCGTCGTCGAGACGAGGAGAAACGACGTCGTCGTCGAGGGTCTTGGGGAGAGTTTAGTTTTGGGGGCTCATGAGAAGACTCTGGGTGTGAAGGAGAAGCCATGGAGGGCAAAGGGGAACCAGGGGTGGATAACAGGCTCAACACATCATCCGTGTCGGTCATGTTGAAAAAGAGAAGCTGCAAATTATGTGCTCTAAAATTTAATCTGCAAAGTGTTTGCTCTTAAATGTAATCTGCAAAGTGTTTGCTCTTAAACATTCTCTCTCTAAAAAAGAAAAAGATTTTTATTTTTTTATTTTAAGGATAATTAATTTCTTGTCTAGCTAGAGTTGTTCTCTTCTAGTGCTGCGTGTATTACAACTCCGTGTTCTTTCAAAGTTTAAAAGCTTTCTACCACCCCCTCATTTCATTTACTCGTCTAGTGTAGTGTGCTTTGAAATTTTGTTTCTTTTCAATCTATCGTGTCCGACCATGTCTGTTGTTCCGGATGCATGTTATTGTGAACAAGATTGTTTAGTGTGTTCTCGGGGAGAAGAGCCCCCTCATGATTGTGTGATTCACGTTTTATTGGAATCGATGGTGTTTCAAGAACGAGTAATGCACGGTGAACCCACCGAAGCACGATTGAAACAAATTTTAGAGATTGGACAACACTATTTACCCCGGGCCATGCATTGGACGGACGAAAATAGTAAACGTTGGCAAAGGATGTATGACGTGATCCAGAGTGGGTTTCCCAAACCCTCTGTCGGAAGCGAATAAAGTTTAAAAGATTTGTCAAAAGCACATAAAATTTGAAATATCTTTTAGACGCAAGCAAAGTTTGAAATATCTTTCAGAAGGAAAGTTTGAAATATTTGTCAGACGCACATAAAATTTGAAATATCTTTCAGAAGCAAAAATAAAGTTTAAAACATCTATCAGATACAAATAAAGTTTACAACCAATATCTCTAAAAAAAAAATATTTTTTTTAGAAAGATTGGAGAGTGTTTAAAAAGGTTGAGCCTTCCACTCGAGCTTTCATTTGGTTTGCTCTGTTGTCAACATTTCTTATTCTCTTCATGATGACCTCGTTCGATTCTCTCCTGGATGAATTGGAAAAAAACATTCTCCCAGGTTTGCGAGACAACGTCTCACGCTGGTCGTCTTATAGACGACGCTTGCAACGTTTAACGGGTATTGTGAAATTTCAACAACTCGCGACCCACTTTCCCATTCCCGTCCAGGTGGTCTTGAGCGAGCATGGATTCCATCTTTCCGATTGTGTCTATAGTGCAGATGCCTGCACGGAAGGACCCGACACTTGCCATTGTTTTAATGTCTTTGACGCCCCCGAACACTATTTTATCGTGAAACGTTTCAATCATGTCGTCGTACGGGACGGGTCTTTACACTCCCTCGAATGTTTGACACGAGCTCAATGTCAATGTTGGAGACAGGGCCCTGTGCATCCACTCCCTACTCTTTCTGCCACCTTGAAAGGTGCCCCTGCTTGGCTTCCGGCGGGAAGGGCTTCCCGGAGATGATGCCATCCATTTTGAAAGAACGGACATGACCCTCACAGGATCTTCCTCCTGTCTAGCCAATCCAAAAGCACTTCCTGCGCGTCGCTCTTCTCTCAAAAGCACGATTCGGACGCCTTTTTGCCTCATACGAGACAATGGAGTCTGACAAAGCCTTTCAAATCTACCTGGCCGAATACCACGAGGCCCATTTGGCCAAGTACATTACTTTTATGATGCAGTTTCGAGCCCAGTTACAGACTCTCACTCCGTCCAACATCATTGCTCTTTCCCCCGTGGACCTGGGAGACCTTTTACGGAAAGTGTTTCCCCATCCCGAGCCCATCGACGACCTGCCCACCTTCGAATGTCTCACCTCTTCTGAACCTTCCGAACTTTACAGTGATTACCTCGAACAGCAGGCGGCCCAAGGCAAGGGGGCCTTTCTGCAAACGCTGTGGACGGTCTTGGCCCTTCCCAAATTGTATCGATTGGCGTACAAGGCCTGGAGGTGACATGGAACTCAACCGGTGGCCCCTTGGATTCTCTTGGCTCAAGCCGTCTTGGATGGCTGTTTTGCACTCAAATGGCCCGAAAGCGTCTTCCAAATACCCGAGACGTGTTCCATCTGTCTGAGTCCGATGCATTGGCCAGAAAAGACACATTGTGGCCATGTATTTCACATGCGGTGTTTACTGCATCACCTGGAGGTGAGGAATACCTGTCCTCTCTGCAGGGCGCCCAACCCCATACGAGCAGCCTCGTAGAGGAGGGGGACAGGGATTCCCCAGAAAAATGGGAGATGGATGACTGGAAAGGAGCATAGCTCGGGACCAGTCATTCATCTCCCATTTTTTTGGGCTACTCTCAGAGTCAAGGTTGGAAACGACCCGAAAAAAAACTCTGACACAATATTTAGAACATTGTGCAAGATGTAAGACCAATAAAATGTGAAAGAAGAAAAGCAAATCATGGTGACATTCCATATATTATACAAATTTATGGTTTGGAACAGCCATGGGAGAATGTTTGCTGGAAAGGAGCATAGCTCGGGACCAGGAATCATTCTTCCATTTGGGGGGTTTGGAAACGACAAGAAAAAAAAACTCTGACACATTGATTCAGACTGTGGCTGGAACATTGTGTGTAAGATTCACAATGGAAGGTTGACACATTTTTTGAGACTGTGCCTGGAACATTGTGTAAGATTCACAATGGAAGGCTAATAAAATAAAATATCGCAGAAGCCAAAAAAAGAATGTGAGGCAAGTTTAAAATATCTTTCAGGAGCAAATAATATTGACAACCAAACTCTCAGCAGATTGAAGAACTCAAAAGGTTTAAAACATACTACCTCTGTAAAAAAAAAAACTTTTTTTTAGAGAAGCTTACATGATTTAGTTTCAAAGGTTTGCTAGTAAACTCGAAAGTTGAGAGATGGCTGAACGAGGTCAAACCAACCTTTTTACATTATTGTTTTTTCAACGCCATGTATTGGAAGAGATTCTGTCCACTCTTTTTCTTTGCAACAAATCTTTCAATATTTTATTTTCAACTGACATGTTTTGTACTTTAGCGTTCAACTCATTTTCTTTTGTTTTCACCACGTCAAGTTCCTTTTTCAACACGTCGTTTTCCCTTTTTGCAACACGTCGTTTTCCCTTTTTCAACACGTCGTTTTCCCTTTGAATCAAATCTCTTTCCCTTTCCATGAGGTCGTTTCTCGCTTTCATCTCGTTGAGCTTTGGTTCGTTTTTCGCTTGCATTTCATTCATCTTTGACGTTAATATCAGCTTGTGGTCCATGGCACATGCTTGTTTTGTTTTTCATTCTTCATATTTTGTTGTTTACGAGGCAACACATAAACTTCGTCTCTCATGCGTTGAAAGGAATACTCGGCTCCCTCCTCGACATACACTATTTTATTATCGTATAGATTCAAATGCAGAGGTGTGAATTCCTCCGTTTCCTCGTAGCGCGGATACAAGGGAATCACACAATTTAAACATTTCCAGCCCGTCACATGGATCCGTACCCCCCATCTTACATTATACCATGGGTCCCGTACACGCTTGGCAGCCCAACTGGATACATTTTTATTTCCAAGTGGCTCCCACAGTAATTTTTCTATTCCCCCTGGAAAGAGGGTACAGAGAAACGCAATACTATACGGGAGCAAGGGTCGATTGATGTGAAAATGAGACGCATGTTGCTTAAATTGTCAGGACCCTTGTCACACGACGATTTGGGTTGACTCACGTAGACGATGGTTCGCACCAGATGAGACACGCCAGGATGGCAACGTCGTGAGATGGCTCGCCTCCAATGTTCTAACAACACCCCTATTTGAATGATTCTCTGTCTTTTCTCGACGTACCAACGTTGTAATGCCTACACTTCATAGGTCGCTGCTTTCCCCCAGCTTGACTTGTCTCATTTTCATTTACCCTCCCTGACCTACCTCCATTACATGGGTCGTTGCCCAGCGTGACAAGTCTCCATTTCATTTGTGGCTCACCCCCTCCATTTTCATCCTTCGTCTAGGATGAAACTTTTTTGCTCGCGCCCCATCCAACATATTTTTTTCAGAGGAATTTGAAAAAAATTTTCGATCAACGCACCCTAAGGGACACGATTCTGACCAAAAGAGCCCTTTCCAAAAAGGTCGTTTTCCATTTTCAATCATTTTTGGAAAGGGTCACGGTGCTCGACTATTTTTTCGACCGACTGTATCCCGTCACAAAATTTTCGGCGCCAAAAGTTAAGCGAAGAACGAAATCCCATCGCCTTAACTATCAGTATATTTTAACGGTACATATTGCCCCATTTTTTTTAAAGTACGGAAAAGGATTAAATACGTTGTGAATCAAATACAATTCACATTTCAAAACATTGAAAATCTACTGTTATCAAAGTAGTGTTGCCAATCGGAAAAATGAAATGTAGAAAACACATTTTTTGACAACGAATTTTTTGAAAAATATATGTAATTCCTACTCAAAGAGCTGAAAAAAACGAATAAATACAACCATAAATAAATATATTTACAGTAAAATGTGCTAAAATCCACTCCAAAACTGCTCAAAATATTAATTTTCACAAAGTGAAGACTTGACAGTGCTGATGACGTCATATCTCCATTTAGCTGAAAAATCGCATAAAAATTGAATTTTAAAAAAATCTAAAGCAAATTTCGAGAAACACTCTTCCAGGTTAATAGCATAACGACCTATAGCTTCTACATGCCAAGTTTTATACTACTGGGCTGCTTAATTTGGCCGGACAAGGTGAAATACACAAACACACACACACACACACAAACTCTTTCTTTTATATATTAGTATAGATTGTTATTTTTTGCGTGAATAGCATAATTATATAATATTGTGTATTTTATGCATTGCATTTTTGGTGTGTTTTTAGAATTGCTTTAAGTGGTCTCAGGGGTGTTAAAAATGTTTCGAGAGCACAAAATATGAACAATTTTCGACTAGAAATAATTCTTTGAGATTAAAATGAAATAATTTGATTCTTTTACACATTTTTTATAAAGGAAAAAAGTTTCAATAAAGTATAAAATGTCTTAAATATAATCATAATTTTAAAAATAATAAGCACATAAATATAAGAAAATTTTTTGTAAGAAACAAACACTAAGTTTTACGACGCGTATGATATTTTCTGAAATAATAATTCTAATTACTAGCAATAAGTTGATTTATAAAGTCAAATATATCCTTATTACATGGTAGCGATTTTATATAAATAGAATAAAAAATAATATTTTTAAAAAATAAAAAAAGTACATTTGTTAACTTTTTTAAAAAAAATTTCTGTTGATTCCTATTATAGTCCACCCCTTGGCGAAAAAAAATTTTGAACTTTTTTTTCTCGCCAAGCAGGGTGATAAGTTCGCCAAGCTATCTACCCTTCCATTTTCATCTTTAAATTAAAATTCCGTTATTAATGACCGTTAGGTATCAGTAATTAAAAATTTCCGTTGTGTTGTTTACTTTGGCAACCCTAAATCCGATATATAACAGAAAAATTTTACCATTTCGTTTTTTTGAATGCTTAATTAATCTTTCTGTAGTACGTGTGAGCACCGGTTTTTCAGCATGAGTCACCGTGCGGAAGGATTAACAATTAGTTTTTTTGCTTTGTTGGAAGAAAGGGGACAAATGAAATTGATTAAATGGTGTATGTATGGAAATTTGATTGCGAGCAGGTATGAATGTCCGAAATGTGGGAAAGAGACGGTTTTGAGAGAAAGGAAAGGTACGATTGATGGGTATGAATGGAGATGCCGTACGAAAGGAGGAGAAAATCCGCATGATGTTTGCAAGAGCGTGAGAAAAGGTACGTGGTTTTCCAAAAGTCATTTTAGTATGTGTGATATTTTAATTTTAACGCAACATTTTTTTGGAAAGTCTATGAATGGGTTTGCTGTGAGTGATGTGAAAGTGAATAAAAATACAGTTGTTGATTGGTTCATGTTTTGCCGAGAGGTCTGTATGATTGCTGTTTTGAATGAAAGTGAACCACTCGGCGGTGAAGGAAAAATTGTTGAACTTGACGAGAGCATGTTTGGGAAAATGAAGTATGGAAGAGGCAAGCCTACGAATGGTCAATGGGTGTTAGGAGGAGTTGAAAGAGGTTCGAACAAATGTTTTTTAGAGTGGTTGCTAATCGAACGAAAGTGGAGATTTTGAGTGTAATAAAGGAGTGGGTGATACCGGGGTCCGTTATAATTTCGGACTGTTGGAATGCCTACAATTACCTGTCGCATGAAGGCTATCAGCATTTGCGGATCAACCACAGTCTGACTTTTAAGGACCCTAAAACCAGTGCTCATACGAATTCCATCGAAGGGACGTGGTCGGCGATCAAACGATCTTTACGTAACCATGCTGCCCATACGGAGGGCCACTTCGACCACTACCTCGCCGAATATATGTGGCGACGCCGGAGAGATCATTCGATGGATGATGATGTTTTTCGGCAGTTTCTCCGTGTGATCACCGAATTGTACCCTAAGGTTGAAAAGGACGTCTCTTAAACACGTAAGTTTTCCCAATTTCTTCCATTTTAGAATGTCTTAAATTTCGTACGAAAAACAACTCAATTTCAATTGTTTTAATTCATATGCTTTTCAAAATTTTCCATCTTGAGCGCTTCCGGACATAACGTCATGTTTCCATCGGTCGCGAGTTCGAAAATCACGCCTTCGTGCCATTTTGGCGCGGATAAAAAAAATCTTCGCCAAGGGGTGGGCTATAACAGAAAATTACAAAAATTTAATTTTTTTGAAATTTTTTAAAAAATTACAAATATGTAATACTATAAATAGCTAGGATTTAAAGATTATGATAGAGTTTATAATTCTGTAAAGTTTTATACATCAAAGTATGATAGTTTTTGAAACGCAATGCGCGTAAGTGAAAAAAACACAAACTGAGAAAAAGGCTTTAAAGAATTAAAATGAATTTTAGAAAATAAATTTTAAAACTTACATGCTAAAATGCCCAGGATCATAGTATATGCCTTCCTGTTGCTCAAACAGCTCAATTTCTTTAATCTTTTTAATTTTTTTGGCTCTGCGAGCTTCAAACGATGATGTTGAGCTCCTCTTTCTTGACGTAAAGATTCGACGATTGTCACGTTCAGCCAGGGACACACAAACAATTTTGTTAATTTTTAAGCCAAATTTCTCTAAAATAGTAATAAGTATATGATTTCCATCATTAAAAATGCTGCTTGCTAGATTTGCAGCAATCTCTGCAATCTGAAGGCTGGAATCAATCGTCTTCGGGCAAAACTTCCAGATTAATGAATTTAAACTTTCATTAGGATTCTGTGTCTTACATCCTAAACATTTCTTCAGGAGTGCCAGATGAGATAAGTCTGCAAACACAGGCTGAATTACATCTCGAACAGCTTTCGAAACTGAGGGTTTGTGTTTATAATTTTGTAAATTATTATTAATTGCAGCATTATACTTACACCATGTATTTGGATTTGTAGGACAAAACCAGTGCATCGGTTCATCATCGGTGCTGCAAGAATGATCCCAAACAGCCTAAATGGCTTTCCGCATTCCCTTTACACTAGTAGAATTGCATAGAATAGCATTACCATAGTAATGCGCAAGCTTATCAATTAAACTATCAGTTAACCTACCTTTACCGCCTATAGTTTTACCATTAGATAATTTCTTCTTACCATATACTAATTTAAGCTTCCTAGGTCCTGTACCTATTCTCTTTTGCACATGGCCTACACATTCTATTTTCTGAATAATATGGTCATCGCCGTATGGATTGTTTTCAGAAAGGGCATTGAATGTTTTTGTGTCGCCATCTCCTATGTAGTTAAAATATTTCAGGTTGTGAAGCTTTTCTGATCGATTAAAAATCCTCAACATCCCGTCAACCTCCATCTTACCAGCAGAGCCAGAATAATTTTTTCTACGTGAAGTCTTATGCGCTCTTTGCCATTTATTGTACTTGATACCAAACTTTACCCCTTTATAACTGTCCCATCCTTTGCAAATTGATGACAACACTTCCCTATCCAAAACCTTACCTGTTTCGGCCCCATTAGAGTACATACTCCAATCAACGATGAATGTCCTCTCGTCTTCCAGGTCCCATCACCACTTACCGTTAAAATGTTATCAGGTGACGATGAATTTTCTTCGACAGCTGCCCTGTTCATGCTTTCTTCGGCGACTTCCTTCATAACAAGTGAAAGTTTATTATTAATAACATCATATGATTTTGGTTCAACTGGATTAGGAAGACTCATTACAGAACAAAAGGTTTTTAATGACTCTAAACCTTGACCTATGCATCTCATTGCTAAAATAGATCTTCTGTTAATTTCTGGAGCATTATTTTTATTCCCAGTGTTTTCACAGCTTGAAAAAGTACAAATACTCCCACAGTTTTTACAATAAATCAAAACTACGATATCATTTGAAGTTTTCACTTACCTTAACAAGATTTGACTTTAATGAAGTCTGAATTCCTGAAAGTTTTTTTTGAAGCAATTTTCATTTCGGCACACTTACTTGTATTTTTCATTTCTGCACACTTCATCGTATATTTCATGTCTGTAACATGTGAGTCACTTACCTTTAAATATTTATTTCCTCTAAATCTTTTCTTGGGGCGATTGCCCAATGAACTTTTCAGAGTATCATTTAATCAAATGCTATTTGTATAAAACAACAAATATCTTCGATTTAGATAAGTGTTTTAAAAAAACGTGTGCAAAAGTAAACACAACAGAATCAAAACACAGCAGAATGAATGTGTTGAGTTGCAGGCTTCTACACGAAGAATGAAAAAATTGCTTCAAAAATACGGATTTTAAAAAACATTTTGTGAATTTCGTAAACTTGTGTTTTTCTGAGAAATAAATTAAAAAGTAGTAATTTGTACATTTTTTATTTCAAAGTACATTATTTTTGCAAATAGTTGGTGATGTTTGACAGCATTAACGTAAAAATTATGCCCTTAAAATGAATGTAATGATTTTTTAAATAAATCAAAATACGCGATTTTACATTTAGCCAAACATTGGCGTCGAAAATTAGCTTTGCGCCAAAGACTTCTGACCTGTTTCGCCTTCGACCGCATCTAACTCAAGGGTTACACTAAAAAAATCCTGCCTTAAACAGGGGGAAATCAGTAACTTTGGCGAGTAAAAAAAATGCAAGTGAAATAGTTTTTTTTTTTGAACCTCGCATTCATTATTATTGCCTATTTTCACTCTCCGCTACAGGTCTGTGTGGCGTAGTTGCAAAGCGCGTTGCTTTCGCAAAGTATCTAATTCTTTCTTGTGGCTGGGTTCGAATCTAGCGAATTTGATTTGTTTGTTTCTGCTTATTTTTCCCACGTAAATTAATTTTACTGATAAATACTTATTTTAACAAGATCCTCTGTTATTTTAATGTACTTTTCATTTTTTTTGCCTTAAAAAAGGTTTTTTTCTGATTTTTAATCATTCAAAGTAATTTCTATCTTTTTCAACAATTCCTAACAAGAAGCTTTCATTTCTGTTTATTTTTCCCACGTAAATTTTCAGTGCTGCCATTATTTAAGCAAACGGAATGTCACAATTAATTGCTAAATGAACATTTTTAAACAATTTTAATGTAAAAATATTAATAAGTTATAGTTTTGTATTTTATAAATATCGATGAATTTAAAAGAAAATGATTTTTAAAAAGTTCATTGATATTTAGAAACAGTGATTAAAAAAGTAAAATGCCGAAAACTATCTTCTTTTTTTTTAATTTAATGAAAAAACTTTTTTAGGAAACAAAGATTTTTTGCATATTTTATGATTTTTTCGAAAATTAATCAGCATCGTTACTTTTAAATAAAAATGAATTTAAAACTTTTAGAATCAGTGATTTTCAAAAAAAACCAAAAACTTTTTTGAACAAATTTTAATAAAACACTCAAAATACTTAAATCAATCATTTAATAATTTCTTCTTTTATATAGGTAATTGCATGAAACTTTTCCCCCCCGTGTCGAATGTTTCTAAAAATTCTCACAGTTTTACTTCAAAAATTAAAATAGTAGTGAAATTTTGTAATTTGAAAAATTTATACTTCCTGTCTTTTTTTCAGCACACAACTATTTTTAAAAAGGCTACAGTTTCGTTTCCGGGAAAAAACTATTTTTCTTTAAAGAATTTTATAGAAAAAAAACAACTCTTTTTTTTTACGAAACAATGCTGTTTTGCATATTTTATAATTTTTTCTCTTCCCGTGTGTCGATTTCGCTTAAAAATTACGGATTTTAAAGATTTCTTTTTGTGATTTTCATAAAATAAGAAGTTTTGCGAGAAATAATACAAGCATTATTTTTGTAACCTTTTTTCTTTAAAAATTATTGTTGTTTCCAATCAATTGTGAAAACTTGGAATTTTCAATTAAAAATTGAGCCCTCAAAAATAACAAAAGCTTTAAAGACATTCTAAAGGCTTTGCGCATGCGCTAGAATCATTATTATTTTTTTTCTCCCTCTGTTTAACGCTCAGTGGCCAAGGTCAAACTTGCTGTTCTTGGCAAAAGTGAATGAGTGGAATAAAAAATACTGTAAAAAAATATAATTCTGAAACATATATTAGTCTCACACACAGTATTATTTTCTTTTTGAATGATTTTGCACAGTGAATGTAAATAAATTTCCAGGCTTTTTCATTCTTATATATTTTTAATCTAACATTCAAAAACAACGAAATGAAAAAATGAATAGTCCTTTCGATAATTAACGGTGAGAATTTTTGTATTTATTTTTTTAAAAAATGGATTAAAAATAATAGATATTTTACGAAACTAAAGCAATATTTAATTTTTTTTTATTATTATTTATAGATAAGGGAATTAAATTAATATATTTTTTAAATAAAAGGTATGTTTCTATTATTTCCTTATGAAATTAATTATTTGTTAATAAAAAGTATGTCGCCTATTATTTTGGATAAAAATACGTTCTAGAGACCTTTTTAAGCTAACTGTAAGTAGCGATTGATTGATTAATGAAAACCTGAAAATTATTTTATTTTCGATTCCTAAAAATTATCTATTATTAAAAAATGATGACTTTTTTTTTACTCAAGCATCAAAATAATTTTCTTTTTATTGTTTAAATTTATTATTTTTTTACTAAAGCAATATTGTTTTTGATATGTCATGAATAGAAACTTGAAGATAAATCTTATAACTGAGGGGAGAGTCAGGGGGAAAATAGTTCTACACTCAAAAAAGCCACTGTAACACCGTGCTGTAGAAAGAGAACTGAATACTGTTTGACATTAGTAAGATCTGGAAGATATATATTTTTTTTTCAAAAAAGGGAATTGTAGTGACGTTAATATAAAGGAATCACACACATACCAGGAACTTTGTTAAAGGAAGGTGAATTTCCATGGCAGTATGTTATGCATTCGAATCAAATTTTAATAAAACACTCAAAATACTTAAATCAATCATTTAATAATTTCTTCTTTTATAAAGATAATTGCATGGAACATTTTTTCCGTGTGTCGAATATTTCAAAAGATCCTCACAATTTTACTTCAAGAATTAAAATAGTAGTGAAATTTTGAAATTTGAAAAATTTCTACTTTTCTGACATTTTTCAACATACAACTATCTTTTAAATGGCTACATTTTCATTTCCGGGGACTAAAAAATTGCAACGAAAGAACTGAAAACTGAGTGAGTGATTTTTAAATTCTCACTGTTCGCCTATTCAAGGGTTATTGGCGATGGACCTCGAAATTTTCAACCATGGTCAAGTGACGAGGACGACACCTGCGCTTTCACCCAATTCTAATAATTAGAACACCACACCAACGCAAGAACAAATTTCGAAACAGTAAGTTTTAATGACATAGTTAAAGAAATCATTCACATCGCGCACATAAGTGCTATCGGCCTGAGGGAAACACGAAATTTCCATGGTGATGAAGTTATTCACTCGGTAAAAGCCCGTGCAACGCCGGGCTAAGCTGAGAGGACAGAAACAAAGAAATCAAAGTAATTTCGAAAAATAATATTGGAAGTGTTGAATTTGGGAAAAGAAGGGAAAATGTTAAGCGACAAAGCCATGACACGCACTCACATCGTACGCGTCAAAACCACACAAAAGTGTTGGCGTCAGAAAGAAAGGAGGAAATTAACATGGGGATTAAGTTATACACTCGGTATAAGCCCGTGCAACGCCGGGCCATGAAAGCTAGTGATATGTTTAAAGATTGCAAATAAAATAGTTTTTAACAGGTTTAATTCGACTTACTAGAAAAACACTTTTAAAAAAATTATAAAAACTGAATCTAATTTACCCTTTTATAATCTGTTGTCGCATGGATGAGAAGAAAGACTTTAATATCTTCATTTATAGTTTTCAAACTAGTAGCCGAACACATTTTTTCCCTTGAACTATTTTTAGAGATGTGTTTTTCACGAGTAAATAATAACGTCGCTGACCAAAATGTAAGCACACTTTGTTCCTCGACATACTTTCATTGTTCAAGAAGGAATTTAAACGTTGTGATTAAATTTTTCCTTAGGTTTAGTTTTTTTAAATTTAAAGTTATTGAATAAAATAAAACGTTTCCTTGATTACGCGGTGGGTTGTTTTATGAAAATAATTACTACCTCTGTTGAAAGTGCTACCTCTGTTGAAGCGAATAAAATTAACAAAAGATCAGAAAAGTTATTTTTTTTAGAAAAAATGGTATTTAAGTTGTCATTTTTCAAAATAGAAAAAAATAATCATTTCTATTCATACAATCTACCTAAGACATTGAAGAGTTTTATTCTAGATTCAGTAATTGTCAAAATCTCTGCAACTAGCGAATAAAAGTTTATAGTTAAATAACGATGTTTCTATCTTTAAGCAATAGATGGCACCACGAACGTGTTAGCTACATTATGGGTATTATTTGTTAGACCGCTGGTCAAAATTACGATGTGTTTAATTATAATGAAACTAATAATGCATTTCAATCAAAAAATTTACTCCTGTACATGATTTTTGGGTACGGATAAAATATATAAA
Organism: Trichonephila clavata; assembly: GCA_019973975.1. Lineage (NCBI taxonomy): Eukaryota > Metazoa > Arthropoda > Arachnida > Araneae > Nephilidae > Trichonephila > Trichonephila clavata. Next base: position 7,286 of record BMAO01038948.1, on the reverse strand, counting down.
AAAATAGTGTGTCAGTTTAAAATATAATGTATTTTAAACTGAAATAGTGTGTGATTTACAGTGCCTAAAAATGTTTTTTACTACAATGGTTCGAGTGAATGTAAATGAATTTTTTGTACTAGTTTTACAAACCACTTGTAAAAATTACGATGCGTTTAATTATAATTGAAAAAATGCATTTTAATCATAAAAACATGTAAACTAATTTTGAGTACGAAAAAATATATATATAATATTTAAAACTCTAACTTTTAGCAAATGATGGCACCACGATTGTGTTAGCTACATAATGGATAGTTGTTATGCCGCTAGTTATACAAACCGCTTATCAAAATTACGATGCATTTAATTATAATTGAAAAAATGCTTTTCAATCATAAAAACCTGTAAATTAATATTGGGTACGAAAAAATACATATGTAATATTTAAAACTAAAAATAGTTTGTCAGCTAGGAGGATCTTTACGTTTGTCTATTTCTTTTAACATGAGAGAGAAAGCAAGGAATCATTTCTTCAAATATTCATCAGGGGAATATCATGCAGGGAAAAGCCTTATGTTTGTGAATATCGAGCCAAAATTAACGACATAATCGCGCACATATGGACTTACTCCGAGCTTTTTTGAAACTACTCCTAAATAAAAAAAGAAACATTTGTTTGTATTTATTAAGACTGATTTGAAATCAATACGAGCAACTGATATGTAAATATTTCTAACAGTATAATTTCAAGTACCAGAAAGTTGTTATAAAGACATCTAAAACCATAAAAACAAAACGCACCGATATTTTTTACGCTTAAATCATTACAAATGTATCTTCATATAGACCATTGGTCTTCAAACTTTTTTGCTGCACGGAGCATTGGTATCGCCTATATGGTTTCATCGCTAAAAAGTGGTACCAGCTCCTGGGGAATGTACTAGGTCTGCAGAGGTTTTAAATACCAATTTGCAGCCCCATTGAAGAAAAAAATATTTTTTCTACATAGAGAGAACAAGAACTTTCGTTTCAGAAAAAGGAAAAAATGCAGGGAAGAAACCTAATGTAAATGAATTTCCAAGTAAATCTAACAGAAATCCACAAACATAAGGCTTTATCCAAGCATACTACAACTCTTCGTCAACATGCTGTGTTCATGTCGCGATTCGAACTGGCCATCTTCGGGTCTCCAGTGACAGTGCTTTAGACGACTTGGACGCTCTAGTCCCCGTCTATAAAGCTTTTGTTCGTCTTTTGTTGGTTGGGATACGTGAAAGAAGGGGGAGCAGCAATCCCTGCTCTTCCAAGAGGGAAGGGGTATGCAGCTTGATTACCTTTGCCTGTCAGTAATGATAAATGTTGGGCGCTGTATAAAAGCAACAAAAATTAGTCTTTCAATTTCACTCGAAAAACACATTAAATTTAGTTAAAGTATGATATGTTTAAAGATTGAAAATAAAATAATTTTAACAGGTTTTATTCGAACTACTAGAAAAACACTTTTAAAAAAATTATAAAAACTTAAACTAACTTACCCTTTCATAATCTGTTGTCGCATGGATGAGAAGAAAGACTTTAATATCTTCATTTATAGTTTTCAAACTAGTAGCCAGACACATTTTTTTCCCTTGAACTATTTTTTAGAGATGTGTTTTCCACGAGTAAATAATAACGTCGCTGACCAAAATGTAAGCACACATTGTTCCTTGACATACTTTCATTGTTCAAGAAGGAATTTAAACGTTGTGATTAAATTTTTCCACTAGGTTTAATTTTTTAAATTTAAAGTTATTGAATAAAAAAAAACGTTTCTCCGATTACGCGGTGGGTTGTTTTATGAAAAGAATTACTACCTCTGTTGAAAGTGCTACCTCTGTTGAAGCGGATAAAATTAACAAAAGATCAGAAAAGTTTTTTTTTAGAAAAAATGGTATTTAAGTTGTCATTTTTCAAAATAAAAAAAAATAATCATTTCTATTCATACAATCTACCTAAAACATTGAAGAGTTTTATTCTAGATTCAGTAATTGTCAAAATCTCTGTAGCTAGCGAATAAAAGTTTATACTTATATAACGATGTTTCTATCTTTCAGCAATAGATGGCACCACGAACGTGTTAGCTGCATTATGGGTATTATTTGTTAGACCGCTGGTCAAAATTACGATGTTTTTAATTATAATGATACTAATAATGCATTTCAATCAAAAAATTTACTCCTGTACATGATTTTTGGGTACGGATAAAATATATGTAAAAATAGTGTGTCAGTTTAAAACGTAATGTATTTTAAACTGAAATAGTGTGTGATTTACAGTCACTAAAAATGTTTTTACTACAATGGTTCGAGTGAATATAAATGAATTTTGTGTACTAGTTTTACAAACCACTGGTTAAAATTACGATGCGTTTAATTATAATTGAAAAAATGCATTTCAATCATAAAAACCTGTAAACTAATTTCGGGTACGAAAAAATATATATATAATATTTAAAACTCCAACTTTAAGCAATAGATGGCACCACGAGCGTGTTAGCTACATAATGGATAGTTGTTAGGCCGCTAGTTATGCAAACCGCTTATCAAAATTACGATGCATTTAATTATAATTGAAAAAATGCTTTTCAATCATAAAAACCTGTAAATTAATTTTGGGTACGAAAAATTATATATGTAATATTTAAAACTAAAAATAGTTTGTCAGCTAGGAGGATCTTTACGTTTGTCTATTTCTTTTAACATGAGAGAGAAAGCAGGGAATCATTTCTTCAAATATTCATCAGGGGAATATCATGCAGGGAAAAAGCCTTATGTTTGTGAATATCGAGCCAAAATTAACGACATAATCGCGCACATATGGACTTACTCCGAGCTTTTTTGAAACAACTCCTTAATAAAAAAAGAAACATTTGTTTGTATTTATTAAGACTGATTTGAAATCAATACGAGCAACTGATATGTAAATATTTCTAACAGTATAATTTCAAGTACCAGAAAATTGTTATAAAGACATCTAAAACCATAAAAACAAAACGCACCGATATTTTTTACGCTTAAATCATTACAAATGTATCTTCATATAGACCATTGGTCTTCAAACTTTTTTGCTGCAAGGAGCATTGGTATCGCCTATATGGTTTCATCGCTAAAAAGTGGTACCAGCTCCAAGGGAATGTACTAGGTCTGCAGAGGTTTTAATTACCAATTTGCAGCCCCATTGAAGAAAAAAATATTTTTTCTACATAGAGAGAACAAGAACTTTCGTTTCAGAAAAAGAACAAAATGCAGGGAAGAAACCTAATGTAAATGAATTTCCATGTAAATCTAACAGAAATCCACAAACATAAGGCTTTATCCAAGCATACCACAACTCTTCGTCAACATGCTGTGTTCATGTCGCGATTCGAACTGTCCATCTTCGGGTCTCCAGTGACAGTGCTTTTGACGACTTGGACGCTCTAGTCCCCGTCTATAAGGCTTTTGTTCGTCTTTTGTTGGTTGGGATACGTGAAAGAAAGGGGAGCAGCAATCCCTGCTCTTCCAAGAGGGAAGGGGTATGCACCTTGATTACCTTTGCCTGTCAGTAATGATAAATGATGGGCGCTGTATAAATGCAACAAAAATTAGTCTTTCAATTTCACTCGAAAAACACATTCCATTTAGTTATAGTATCTTACACTAATAAAATTCGAAGGTAAACAAACGTATGTATCTACCTATCTATCTATGTATGTGCGTCTATCTTCTCACGAACAGCACCACGCAGAAAGTCGCGGAAGGTACCAAAAGATCGGGAATTTTCCGGGGAAGCCGTATTGCCTATTTATATTCCGATATTGTAATTAGTTAAAAATATATTAATTAAAATCCTTAAAACGCCTAATTGTTTTACTCCTACCGGTTGTTTACTTGGCGGAACTTCCCTTCCGTTTCGGCCGAGCGGTAATCTTACTTTTTCCACCATATTAAAATTGTCATCTAATTTTCGGTGTCGAAATTAGACAAAAAATTATTACAGAATCGGAAAGATCATTTATTTCCCCACGACACGGTATAATTTTTTTTGTAAAATAACGATATTTTCTATTTTTTTCGAATTTTTTAATATAGTGTTAAAACTGATGCGTTTTTATGAAAATTATTTCTAAATCGTTGGGTATGAATTACTTTTCGTGTTATTAAATCGATATTCTACACTAATTAACTTCAAGCCTTTCTCTTTTAGATCCATTCATTTAAAAAATAAAATTTTCAAAACTTTTTTTAAAAAGAATTTTTAAAAAGTAGTCCCAATTTTTACTTCACATTGAATAACTTCGTCATTTATGGAGGTAATCTCACAAAACCTCATTTCCTTATGTACAGTAATATTATCCGTAACATATTCGAAGATTGAAAAAATTGCTTCAAAATTACGGATTTAAAAAAAAATTGTGATTTTCGTAAACTTATGTTTTTCTGAGAAATAAATTAAAAAGTAGTAATTTGTACATTTTTTATTTCAAAGTACGTTATTTTTGCAAATAGTTGGTGATGTTTGAGAGCATTAACGTAAAAATTATTCCCTTAAAATGAAGGTAATGATTTTTAAATTAATTTAAAATACGCGATTTTATATTTAGCCAAACATTGGCGTCGAAAATTAGCTTTGCGCCAAAGACATTTGACATGTTTTGCGTTCAACCGCATCTAACTCAAGAGTTACACTAAAAAAATTCTGCCTTAAACAGGGGGAAATCAGTAACTTTGGCGAGTAAAAAAAATGCGATTGAAAAAAAAAATTTTTCGTCATCCGACGTTTTCGACCATCTTAAAATTGTCATCGAATATCCGTGTTGAAATCAGACAAGAAATAAGTACAGAATCGGAAAGATCATTTATTTCGCCACGATACGGTATAATTTTTTTTTGTAAAATAACGATATTTTCTTTTTTTTCCGAATTTGTTAAAATAGTGTTAAAACTGATGCGTTTTTATGAAAATTATTTCTAAATCGTTGGGTATGAATTACTTTTCGTGTTATTAAATCGATATTCTACACTAATTAACTTCAAGCCTTTCTCTTTTAGATCCATTCATTTAAAAAATAAAATTCCCAAAACTTTTTTTTAAAGAATTTTTAAAAAGTAGTCCCAATTTTTACTTCATGCGGAGTGATATCGTGTAGCTCGGAGTTAGAATCAACGGAATACGATTTTTTCATTTCTGCTAATTTTTCCCAAGTAAATTAATTGTACTGATAAATACTTATTTTAACATGTGATCCTCTGTTACTTTTATGTACTTTTCATTTTTTTTTGTTTTTGTTTAAATGTACCATCCTTTAGGCAGCATATCCAAGATCACTCGATTAAATTTTTTGATTCACTCAATAGTTCTGATAATATTAATATGCAAAACCTTGAAAATTATACAGCCAATATTAAGAGGAAGCGACCCAGGAGAGTTCTCCTGTACTCGAACAATCCTCCATAACTTAAATTTCACTTTTTATTTGCTAAATTCAATTCTCTTTACTATTTTTGATCCACTTTTATTTATTGCATTCATTGTTAACTGTCTTGTGGCGGAGTGCTCAGAGCTCCCGCTACACTCAAGATTATAACTGCAGCACTGCCGTGCGCGGTCATTGCGAAGGAGGATGTCCGCCTCGCAGAAACCCGCCGGTCGCTTTTTCATACTTGTCTTAAATTTTTTCTCCTACTGGACATTGCGTCGCCACAACATCATTACACACAAAAGGAAATATTCTGAAATATATTTTAATTCTCTCTTCTTCAATGATTGAATTCACTTGCTGCATCCCCACTGATCTGAAATTTACTTCATTTTCAGTGCTGCCATTATGTAAGCAAATGGTATGTCACAATTAATTGCTAAATGAGCAATTTTAATCAATTTTATAAGAAATTAATTAATAAGTTAGTTTTTTATAATATTCTTTTTTTCGCAGATACGTGTTTAAATAATTTAATTAACACAGAGTGGAATGAAAAACTATAAAATTAAAATTTAAAAAATTAAATGTTTTTATCAAATAGTATTATTTTCTTTTTGAATGTTTTTTTCAGTGAAATTTTTAAAAAATTAAAATGCATTCAATGCATTTCTGATATTCATTTAAAATATTTATCAGTATTGAAATTTTTGTTCTCTTTCATAAAACTTATAGTTTACTTTAAAATAATGCGTAATTGCATGAAACTTTATTCCCCCGTGTCGAATATTTCAAAAAATTCTCACAATTTTACTTCAAGAATTAAAATAGTAGTGAAATTTTGTAATTTGAAAAATTTATACTTTCTGTTCTTTTTTCAGCATACAACTATTTTTAAAAATGCTACAGTTTCGTTTCCGGGAAAAAACTATCTTTCTTTAAAGAATTTTATAGAAAAAAACCAACTTTTTTTTCTTACAAAACAATGCTGTTTTGCATATTTTTAGATTTTTTCTCATATGAATCAATATCGTTGCGTTTATATAAAAATGATTTTTAAAACTTTCAGAATCAGGGATTTAAAAAATAAAAAGCCGAAAACTTTTTTGAACGAATTGTAATAAAACACTCAAAATACTTAAATCAATCATTTAATAATTTCTTTATTGAAAATAAAAATTGCATGAAATTTTTTCCCGTGTGTCGATTTCGCTTAAAAATTACGAATTTTAAAGATTTTTTTTTGTGATTTTCGTAAAATAAAGTTTTTGCGAGAAATAATATAAGCATTATTTTTGTAACCTTTTTTCTTCAAAAATTATTGTTGTTTCCAATCAATCTGTGAAAACTTGGAATTTTCAATTAAAAATTGAGCCCTCAAAAATAATGAAAACTTTAAAAACATTCTAAAGGCTTTGCGCATGCGCGAGAATCATTATTATTTTTCCCCCTCTGTTTAACGCTCAGCGGCCAAGGTCAAACTTGCTGTTGCAATATTTTTTCCGTTATTGAAATGTGAGTGAGGGATTTTTAAAAAGTCTCCCTGTTCACCTACTCCAGAGTTTTTCGGCGACGGACTTCGAAATTTTCAATTTAAAACTTTTAGAATCAGTGATTTAAAAAAAGGCAAAAACTTTTTTGAACAAATTTTAATAAATCACTCAAAATACTTAAATCAATCATTTAATAATTTCTTCTTTTTTAAAGGTAATTGCATGAAACTTTTTTCCCCCGAGTCGAATATTTCAAAAAATCCTCACAATTTTACTCCAAGAACTAAAATAGTAGTGAAATTTTATAATTTTAAAAATTTATACTTTCTGTCTTTTTTTCAGCATACAACTATTTTAAAAAGATTACATTTTCG
>BMAO01038947.1:0-21611 GCA_019973975.1 Trichonephila clavata | reverse complement strand
AACGCCTGGTTTTACAGGTCCTTACCATTCAGTGTTTCAAAATTGACAAACATTTTTTATAAAAAGTGTCACGCGCGGTTTTTTACAGTCCTTCCTATCGGTTTGAAAACTCTCTCACCTATTTTATAATCCTTTATACAATGGGTCTCCCTCTCATCTATTTTGCAATCTTTACCAATTCAATCTATCCCACCTGCCTCCATTCAAGTCTTTGTTCACTTGTATCCCAATGCTGCTCAATCTCCCATTTGATCGCTCTCTTTAGCCCATTTCCCCTACACTCGTTTCGTTTGAATAGTTCACTCCCTCCTTCCCCAAAAGATGTTCCATTTGAAAAAAGAATCCCTAGAAACATTCCTCTCTCCCATGATATTGCTCACATCCCTTTGCGTAGCCTCCCCAGGAACCGCTCAACCCTTTGCTTGGGGACGTCCAACGGCCAGCTGCCGAGTTTCCAGGGCCCCTGTGCTATGACCCCTCTACCATTCACCTATGGCAATCACTGTAAAATAGGAACGCCTCTCGTTTACAGTCATTACCATAGGTTCCATACAGTCGGTCGATAAAATAGTTGAGCACCGTGACCCTTTCCAAAATGATTGAACATGGAAAACGACCTTTTTGAAAGAATCCTCGGCTCTTTTGTATTGCCCCTACGTTGTGAGGTCCCAACGGCTCTTTTTGTCGAATCCCTTTCACCTCCCCTTCAGAGTCTCCATCCCCAGCTCTTTTGTAGAATCCCCTTTCCCTCCCTCCCGTTGTGGTCCAACGCTCTTTTGAATCCATCCTATCTCTTTTTCCCCTACCCCGCGTTGAGAGTCCCGGCTCTTTTTCACTATCCTGTTTCAAGTCGAAATCCACCTGGCTCTTTTTGTATGAATTTTGTCCCTTTTCATCTTCTTTTTACCCTCTGTTGCATTTTATGCTCCAATCAACATATGAAACAAAGTTGGTCTGAACGTCGAAATTCACCTTAGGATTGCTCTTTTTGCATGAATTTTGTCCCTTTTGTTGCGTTTTAGCTCCTTCAAAGACCTGGAAGTTGGCGTAAGCACTTCAATATCCTTATGAAATTTTTCAAATTCCTCCGAAAAATATTTTGGAGGGACGCGAGAAAAAAAGTTTCAACCCAGACGAATGATTTAAAACGGGGGGTGAGCCACAAATGAATGGAGACCTGTCAGGGGGCAAAAGGAAATGGAGGCGTTTCAGGGGGGCAAATGAAAGGGAGACAGGTGAAGCGGGGGTGAAAGCAGCGACCCATGAAATGGAGGCATGGCAACGTTCCCAGGAGAATTGATTCCAGGGGCCCCGGTGCTTTGACCGCTCTACCATACACCTATGGCAATCACTGTAAAATCGGAAGCCCTCTCGTTTTACAGTCCTTACCATAGTTCCATACAGTCGGTCGAAAAAATAGTCGAGCACCGTGACCCTTTCAAAAATGATTGAAAATGGAAAACGACTTTTTGGAAAGGGCTCTTTTGGTCAGAATCGTGTCCCCTATGGTATGTTTATCGAAAAAAATTTTCAAATTCCTCTGAAAAAAAATATGTTGGATGGGGCGCGAGAAAAAAAAAGTTTCATCCTAGACGAAGGATGAAAATGGAGGGGGTGAGCCACAAATGAAATGGAGACTTGTCACGCTGGGTGAAAGCAACGACCCATGTAATGGAGGTAGGTCAGGGAGGGTAAATGCAAGGGAGACAAGTCAAGCTGGGGGAAAGCAGCGACCTATGAAGTGTAGGCATTACAACGTTGGTATGTCGAGAAAAGACAGAGAATCATTCCAATAGGGGTGTTGTTAGAACATTGGAGGCGAGCCATCTCACGACGTTGCCATCTTGGCGTGTCTCATCTGGTGCGAACCATCGTCTACGTGAGTCAACCCAAATCGTCGTGTGACAAGGGTGAGATTCCTGAATATTTAAGCAATCTGCAACATGCGTCTCATTTTCACATCAATCGACCCTTGCACCCGCATAGTATTGCGTTTCTCTGTACACTCTTTCCAGGGGGAATAGAAAAATTACTGTGGGAGCAACTTGGAAATAAAAATGTATCCAGTTGGGAAAAGGCTGCCAAGCGTGTACGGGACCCATGGTATAATGTAAGATGGGAGTACCGATCCATGTGACGGGCTGGAAATTTTTAAATTGTGTGATTCCCTTGTATCTGCGCTACGAGGAAACGGAGGAATGCACACCTCTGCATTTGAATCTATACGATAATAAAATACTGTATGTCGAGGAGGAACACCAGGGATCCGAGTATTCCTTTCAACGCATGAGAGACGAAGTGTATGCGTTGTCTCGTAAACAACAAAATATGATGAATGAAGTCAAGAAAACAAAACAAGCATGTGCCATGGACCACAAGCTGATATTAAGGTCAAAGATGAATGAAATGCAAGCGAAAAACGACCAAAAGCTCAACGAGATGAAAGCGAGAAACGACCTCATGGAAAGGGAAAGAGATTTGATTCAAAGGGAAAACGACGTGTTGAAAAAGGAACTTGACGTGGTGAAAACAAAAGAAAATGAGTTGAACGCTAAAGTACAAAACATGTCAGTTGAAAATAAAATATTGAAAGATTTGTTGCAAAGAAAAAGAGTGGACAGAATCTCTTCCAATACATGGCGTTGGAAAAACAATAGTGTAAAAAGGTTGGTTCGACCTCGTTCAGCCATCTCTCAACTTTCGAGTTTACTAGCAAACCTTTGAAACTAAATCATGTAAGCTTCTCTAAAAAAAAAAAAAAATTTTTTTTTTAGAGAGATTGGTTGTCAATATTATTTGCTTCTGAAAGATATTTCAAACTTGCCTCACATTCTTTTTTTGGCTTCTGCGATATTTTATTTTATTAGCCTTCCATTGTGAATCTTACACAATGTTCCAGGCACAGTCTCAAAAAATGTGTCAACCTTCCATTGTGAATCTTACACACAATGTTCCAGCCACAGTCTGAATCAATGTGTCAGAGTTTTTTTTTCTTGTCTTTTCCAAACCCCCCAAATGGAAGAATGATTCCTGGTCCCGAGCTATGCTCCTTTCCAGCAAACATTCTCCCATGGCTGTTCCAAACCATAAATTAGTATAATATATGGAATGTCACCATGATTTGCTTTTCATCTTTCACACTTTATTGGTCTTACATCTTGCACAATGTTCTAAAAATTGTGTCAGAGTTTTTTTTCGGGTCGTTTCCAACCTTGTCTCTGAGAGTAGCCCAAAAAAATGGGAGATGAATGACTGGTCCCGAGCTATGCTCCTTTCCAGTCATCCATCTCCCATTTTTCTGGGGAATCCCTGTCCCCCTCCTCTACGAGGCTGCTCTTATGGGGTTGGGCGCCCTGCAGAGAGGACAGGTATTCCTCACCTCCAGGTGTTGCAGTAAGCAACGCATGTGAAATACATGGCCACAATGTGTCTTTTCTGGTCAATGCATCGGACTCAGACAGATGGAACACGTCTCGGGTATTTGGAAGACGCTTTCGGGCCATTTGAGTGCAAAAGAGCCATCCAAGACGGCTTGAGCCAAGAGAATCCAAGGGGCCAACGGTTGAGGTCCATGTCGCCTCCAGGCCTTGTACGCCAATCGATACATTTTGGGGAGGGCCAAGACCTTCCACAGAGCTTGCAGAAAGGCCCCCTTGCCTTGGGCCGCCTGCTGTTCGAGGTAATCACTGTAGAGTTCGGAAGGTTCAGAAGAGGTGAGACATTCGAAGGTGGGCAGGTCGTCGATGGGCTCGGGATGGGGAAACACTTTCCGTAAAAGGTCTCCCAGGTCCACGGGGGAAAGAGCAATGACGTCGGACGGAGTGAGAGTCTGTAACTGGGCTCGAAACTGCATCATAAAAGTAATGTACTCGGCCAAATGGGCCTCGTGGTATTCGGCCAGGTAGACTTGAAAGGCTTTGTCAGACTCCATTGTCTCGTATGAGGCAAAAAGGCGTCCGAATCGTGCTTTTGAGAGAAGAGCGACGCACAGGAAGTGCTTTTGGATTGGCTAGACAGGAGGAAGATCCTGTGAGGGTCATGTCCGTTCTTTCAAAATGGATTGCATCATCTCTGGGAAGCCCTCCCCGCCAGAAGCCAAGCAGGAGCACCTTTCAAGGTGGCAGAAAGAGTAGGGAGTGGATCCACGGGGCCCTGTCTCCAACATTGACAGTGAGCTCGTGTCAAACATTCGAGGGAGTGTAAAGACCCATCCCGTACGACGACATGATTGAAGCGTTTCACGATAAAATAGTGCTCGGGGGCGTCAAAGACATTAAAACAATGGCAAGTGTCGGGTCCTTCCGTGCAGGCATCTGCACTATAGACACAATCGGAAAGATGGAATCCATGCTCGCTCAAGACCACCTGGACAGGAATAGGAAAGTGGGTCGCGAGTTGTTGAAATTTCACAATCCCCGCTAAACGTTGCAAGCGTCGTCTATAAGACGACCAGCGTGAGACGTTGCCTCACAAACCTGGGAGAATGTTTTTTTCCAATTCACCCAGGAGAGAATCGAACGAGGTCATCATAAAGAGAATAAGAAATGTTGACAACAGATCAAACCAAATGAAAGCTCGAGTGGAAGGCTCAACCTTTTTAAACACTCTTCAATCTTTCTAAAAAAACATTTTTTTTTAAAGAGATTGGTTGTAAACTTTATTTGCATCTGATAGATGTTTTAAACTTTATTTTTGCTTCTGAAAGATATTTCAAATTTTATGTGCGTCTGACAAATATTTCAAACTTTCCTTCTGAAAATATTTCAAACTTTCCTTCTGAAAGATATTTCAAACTTTGTTTGCGTCTGAAAGATATTTCAAACTTTGTTTGCGTCTGAAAGATATTTCAAACTTTGTTTGCGTCTGACAAATCTTTTAAACTTTGTTTGCGTCTGACAAATCTTTTAAACTTTGTTTGCGTCTGACAAATCTTTTAAACTGTATTTGCTTCCGACAGAAGGTTTGGGAAACCCACTCTGGATCACGTCATACATCCTTTGCCAACGTTTACTATTTTCGTCCGTCCAATGCATGGCCCGGGGTAAATAGTGTTGTCCAATCTCTAAAATTTGTTTCAATCGTGCTTCGGTGGGTTCACCGTGCATCACTCGTTCTTGAAACACCATCGATTCCAATAAAACGTGAATCACACAATCATGAGGGGGCTCTTCTCCCCGAGAACACACTAAACAATCTTGTTCACAATAGCATGCATCCGAAAAAACAGACATGGTCGGACACGATAGATTGAAAAGAAACAAAATTTCAAAGCACCCTACACTAGACGAGTAAATGAAATGAGGGGGTGGTAGAAAGCTTTTAAACTTTGAAATAACACGGAGTTGTAATACACGCAGCACTCGAAGAGAACAACACTAGCTAGACAAGAAATAAATTTATCTTTAAAAAAACAAATTTTTTTTTTAGAGAGAGAGAGAATGTTTAAGAGCAAACACTTTGCAGATTACATTTAAGAGCAAACACTTTGCAGATTACATTTCAGAGCAAATAATTTGCAGCTTCTCTTTTTCAACATGACCGACACGGACGATGTGTTGAGCCTGTTATCCACCCCTGGTTCCCCTTTGCCCTCCATGGCTTCTCCTTCACACCCTGAGTCTTCTCATGAGCCCCCAAAACTAAACTCTCCCCAAGACCCTCGACGACGACGTCGTTTCTCCTCGTCTCGACGACGCCCTCCTTATGCTTATCGATTTCCCCAGCACCACGCTCAAGTCTTTTTCCATACGCACGGTCTGGCCGTGTTGTGTCTCCGAGACCATGGTTTCACGCTCACCAACGGGGTCGTCTCGTATGCTTCGGATCGCGTCGGGGCGCATGAAGTGTTCAACTCTTTACATTATCTCAATGTCGGCACCCTCTGTGTGACCGACTCTCGTTCCAAGCAAGACTTTAAAGACATTCAAGCAAAATGGAGCGCTTTCAGTCCTTTCAAACGCATCCCCGTCATGCTCTTGAAATCCCATGCACGAGGCGAATGCCCTTTTGCCACCAGACGCAATGCCATCGTTGGATTGCCGTGCAGGGCATGTGTGCCATTCTCCACCAACCTCTCAACCCCATTTTTCACTCGCATCCGGCCTGAAAACGTTATAAAAGGAGGACGCGGTCGACGCTTCTCGTCAGTTTGCAGCATGGATGCCTTCCCAGAGCACCTCTCCTCCACCGTGGTGCCCGTGACGCTGCCCGAGAAACCCGATGCGTTGGAATATGCCGCTCAACAGGACCAGGTGCGAGCGGGCATCCTCTACAAGGAGCCTCACGCCAAACGCGTGTTTACCTTATTTCGTCAAGATCCGTGGTACCACCAAAAGACGTTGATGGACAATTTCAAGCGGGCCATGCTGGAAGCCAAGCACGTCAACGAATTTCGACCCAAAGCGATCCTGTGGGGAAAAGTGTCCAAAAGCCTCTTGAAAAATCCTGATCGTTTGCTCAAAAATACCGACAAGAGGATGGTGTACATCTATGGCAACATGTTTTTTGTGAAAAAAGACTTTACCTTTGGGTTGAGAACGGTGCACCCCGGAGAAGTGCATTTCATTCAAACGACGCAGGTGCCCCTGCTGCTCTACGAACTGCCCCCTTCCAGTCTCCAGTGTCGAGCCCGACCCAACGTGAACGAGAAGAGTTTCGAGCCCTACGACCAAATGCTCTACCATCGGACCATCTTGGAGCCACACATGGCCTATCCGATCCCGGCGGGAACCCACTATTTGCTGTTGACGGTTCAAAAAACTGTTTTTGGTCTGGACCTGATCCCCGAATCCCTGCTCCCTCAGCTCCTTCAGAAGGGATTTCACCTGGGAGATTTTCGAAGAAAAAAAACGTTGGATCAAACCGCCTACAAGCTACCGCCTCCAACCCCAGTGCTTGGACTGAAGCGATCTGGGGAGGAGACGTGCCCCTCCAAGAAACGAGGACGCATCCAGAGACCTGGGCCTGTGCAGATTCCACAACCTGAGCTACTCTATCCCCAGCCTGTGCAGATTCCACAACCTGAGCTACTCTATCCTCAACCTGTGCTGATTCCAGAACCTCAGCTCCTCTCTCCGCCACCTGTGCAGATTCCAGAACCTGAGCCGATTCCAGAACCTGAGCTCCTCTCTCCACCACCTGTGCAGATTCCAGAACCTGAGCTCATCTCTCCAGACCCCGTGCCAGAGCCCGAAGCTGCTTGGCTCGACCAACTCCTAACGTCCTTCTCTGGACCCGAACCCTCGGTGCTCCACCTGGTGCCCTCGCTCTTTGATGAAAACAATGAACTCATCACCTTCCTGGAGACTTTTGAACACGATATGGCGATGGAGCCCCTGGACTTGTCAATGCCCAAACTCTCCCCTTGTATCCGACCCTCTGTTGGATTTAAAGCCATGCAACCTCTGAATCTGTCTTGTAGAGTATGATAATGATCAATAAAAAAATGATTATTTTTTTAAAAACACAAGTCTCCTTCTTTGTGTCCGAATGATACAACATTTATTGGACCCGTTGCAAACAAAAAGTATTATTTTTTAAAAAACAAGTCTCCTTCTTTGTGTCCGAATGATACAACATTTATTGGACCCGTGTCAAACAAAAAGTATTATTTTTTAAAAAAGCAAGTCTTTTTCTCTTTGTGTCAGAATGATCCAACATTTATTGGACCAGTGTCGACATCGCACGACGATCGTGTTTGGCAATTTGGGTCGCTGAGCCGATCGAGTCACGTATTATGAGCACGACTATCCTTACAC
The DNA here is from genome assembly GCA_019973975.1 of Trichonephila clavata. Lineage (NCBI taxonomy): Eukaryota > Metazoa > Arthropoda > Arachnida > Araneae > Nephilidae > Trichonephila > Trichonephila clavata. Next base: position 13,854 of record BMAO01038947.1, on the reverse strand, counting down.
CATCCTCTTTGAACCCAATTTCGGAGTGCACGTGCCTCGGTCGTTTGGAAAGACCGTGGTCGTGTTTACCAGTCATTTGGATTTGACGTGGGATCCAGGCGTCGAGTTGAGATTCTTTCAACTGGGTCGTCCCCCGTCTCGCCGAGTTTGGGAAGCCCATCAACCTCACAATAAGGAGGCCTATACGTTGAATCTCACAAACTGCACGCGCCTAGCGGATGTGTACGTGAGACTATTAACGTGGTTGGATGATTGGGAAATGCATCGAGACGACCACCTTCCTTGGCGCCTGGTCATGCCCCCAGCTTGGAAACGGGCGTTGGAACCCCACGTGGAACGCTCGCATCGCAAGGCCTTGGAATATGGGATGCCTGTAGACGTCACGCTCCTCGAGCCTATATAAGGCCAGCCTCTAGCCAGCAGAATCATTCTTTTTCAGAAGGAAAAAAAGCAGCATGTCTATCTATTTTGCTCATGCCAACTACTTTCTCCACCAGGGCAAGCCAGTGCCCATCGAGTTGTCTATTGCCACCCTTCCCAAGAATGGCAGTGATCCTCAAGTGCTCTGCATTACCGTCAACCATGACGGACTCACTCCACGCCCCGAGACATGCGATACAATGCCTGCAAAAACGCTCGTCTTCTTCTGGTACGTCCCTTGCCCAAGAGTGTGCCTGTAGACTACCTACCCTATTGCGTGAGGGGCATGGTGGACCCAGGAGGTCTCATTGTCGTGAAAAGCTCAAAACAGCAAAAAATTTTTAAAGAGTTGGGACTCGTCACCGTATGCTTGGAGATGCTGCCCAAATTCAACACCCTTTGCGATGGCACCTTTCCCAACCCCATGCATGATGACCTCCACGAGGAAGGGGACGTGTCTCATTGCACCATGCTGAAATCTTTTCAATTTGCAAAATATCTGCAGCAGTTTCAAAAGTTGCAGGCGGAATGGAAGGACAAAGTTTCAGCTTTGATAGAGTGAAAAAAAAATTGCCCAATGGCCCAAAAAAAGGGGACGAGTCGACACCAAAGTCGACTCGGTCCCCCTTTTTTTGGATAAAGGAAGGTGCCAAGGTTGGAGAGCCTCTCTTTTAAAAATTTGTACTTTTTACCAACCTCTTGTATTTTTTTGCATGTCAATGTTGAATAGCCGATAGAAATCTCATGATATGGATTGCCAGCCAATAGGAATCGATTCACGTGACCCACCAGAGTATATTAGGCGAGCCATCCGCCGCCCTTCTCTCAAATGCAACATGTCTCATCTAGCCTTTTTTGCTCATGCCAACGTGTTTCATCGTGGGGGTAAGCCTGTCCCCATCGAAATCTCCATTGCCAGCATTTCGGAGGATCCACAAGTCATGTGCATCACCGTGGATCATTCCAATTTGAGGACGACCTCGAAAGATGACCGGGTCAATCGGTATATCAACGAACGTCTCCGTCTCAAAAGCCACCTGCCTCGATCCGTGCCCCTCGAATACCTCAGCTTTTGCGTCAGGGGCAAATTTGGTCAGCTGGCGCAAGGCAATCGAGGCCTCATCGTGGTCAAGGGAACCGAATTGCGCAAACTCTTTGAGCAGCTGGGGTTGTTTACCATCAGCTTGGAGACGCTGCCAAAGTTCCAGGATCTCCATGACCGTACGCTACCCGATCACCTCCACGATGAGGTGCACGAAAATTATGACATTTCCGAGTGCACCATGGTCAAATCTTACCGGTTTGCGCGTTATCTACACCATTTCAACAAGCTGCAGGCCGAATGTCAGAGTGGAGTAAATGTGGAACATTGAACTGTACATATTGAACATTGGAATATTAAACTCTACCTATTGAACTGAACCGAAAAAAAGGGGACCTGAGTCGAAACAAGAGTCGACTCGGTCCCCCTTTTTTCGGGTGAAGGAAGGTGCCAACGTTGGAGGGCCTCTCTTTGAAAACTTGTACTCATCTGAGAAAACTTTTCAGAGTGAGAAAAATTTTCAGAGCAAAGAATATCCAAAACAAAACACACATTGTTTACGAAAATAAAAATTATGCTTTTTGGAAGCATGTGTAGAATAAAAATGACGCACTGTCATTTCCTCGTCACATTGTGGGCAACATATGGGATCATTTGAATGGTTATGTAAATGCCTGAAAAAAGTCGAAGAAGATTTAAACATGTTTGTTGTGAGTTGTAAATGATCAAATTTGAATGCTTAAAATCAGGGAATACAAACAGAACTGTCAAACTCTCAGCAGATTGAAGAGCTCAAAAAGTTTAAAACATCCTACCTCTGTAAAAAAAAAAAAAATTTTTTTTTCAGAGTGAGAAAAATTTTCAGAGCAAAGAATAGTTTGAGTTTGACTCCAAGTTGTCGAGTGTTTATACCCTACATTCAAGTGACGTCATGCGCAGTAGAATGTTATAGGACTTGTCATTTTTATTCATTGTCTCATTTCTCATGGCATCGTGATCGAACCTTCCATCTCGGTCTATTCCAATGGGATCGAGTTCTTTTCGATTCAAACCGTGTTGGTTTCCAGGCTCTCGAGATCCTCCTATGGGGGTATTCCCAATGGTTGTACAGGGTTCGACAGGACTCGTAGCCCAAGTCCTACCCTGCGCGACTCACGTTCCTAAGCACCTTAGGAGCCCCATAATGTACCTTTGAATGTTATGATGGTTCACTCCTTACAGACCCTCCTATGGGAGGTAGAGTCAAATCAATGGGAGGGTTGCCCTCTACTAGCGCGTCTCTTTCATTTGACATACTGCAAACGCTTCTCGGTTCCATAGAAGCCGAGATAGGTTCGTACCTGCCGAGATATTTTCAAGACAAAGGGTCACCTGTTTTTGAACCCTAGAGACCCTCCTAGGGGGTAGGATCTTGTAAGGGGTATCTTTCGAAAGAACCTTTTATTCCAAACAGATGGATAGGTGACATGATGACCTGAGGGGTCCTGGGGCTGAGCAAGGTCCCGTTCAAGTTTCGCGTGACCCAAATAGTGACCCGCACTCAAACCACTATAGCACAAAATCCATTCAAGGTGCGACATTGAAACCAGATTTAAACAATGGCCCATCGTATGGGCCATCCGATAATATAAAAATATATACAAAAATTACAAAAATATCATAATGAAAACAATTAAAACTTTACGGGAATAAAGATGTCATGCGAGACTCACCGGCCCTTAAGGGGGGCTTACACACAAATTTTGTGGCAAATGACCCCGAAAAGGGATAGAAGAGATAGAGCTCTATCGGATGACATCACCATTGGCAAGGGTCGACCACTGGTGCGGGCACTATTCGCTGAAAACTGTTGGAAAATGCTTATTTGTAGGTCGTAATCCAAAATTATTTCGCTGCTGGCTGCTGCTATCTCACTAAACTAATTTTAAAAAATTAAAAAAAAATAGCATCCCCTTTAGCAGTTGGTCGACTGAGCTCCGCGAGCGAGTAGTCCATTTAATACCCAACATTCAAGAGTGACATCACATCGTGCATGCGCAGTAGAGTTTTAAAGGCGCATGCGCAGTAGCATTTTATTGTAATTTTTCGCAGCATTAGACTCGTAGTATGGAAGTTTTTCCCATTGGAATGCTATGGAATCAAGTCCTAACCTTCTATCTCGGTAAATTACGGTCGTATCGGGTCCAGACATTTTCCCTGGGCGGTCATGGGGACCCTCCTGGTGAACTTGAAGTGGCGATATCTCGGCTCCTATGGGGCCCTCGTAGACGTGTGACCCGTCAAAAGATTCAGAATCGTTTGTAGTTTACAAAACATCTATTGGTTTGGACCTAGACGCCCTGGTTGAGGCCCTAGGCTAAAAAAGGCCCTGTGTCCTACTTTGGATTTGCTCCTCACCTATCCGTCCGATTTTCAAACGGTTGACGTTGTTGGATAGCCCACAGGGACTATCGTTGGATGCCATGGATCTAGACCTTGGGCCCCGGGTTTCGATCCTAGGCTCCAAACCATTTCGACATTTGAAAGGGACCTTGCTCAGCCCCCACAACCCTCAGGGCGTCGTGTCACCTATCCACGTGTTTGGAAGGGCGAGTTCTTTCGAAGGATACCCGTTACAAGATTCTACCCCCCATAGGAGGGTCTGTAGGGTTCGAAAACAGGTGTCAACTTGTCTTGAACCCATCTCGGCTTCTATGGATCCCATAAGCTTTTGCAGTATGTCAAATGAAAGAGACGAGCTAGTAGATGGCAACAGTGTAACTGCTGTTACCCTACCCCCAAAGGAGGGTCTGTAAAGAGTGAAAAAACAAACAAAATTCAAAGGCAAATCACGGGGCTCCTGAGGTGCCTATGAACTTGTATGGCACATTGTATGACGTGGGCTTCAAGCCCTGTCGAACCCTGTACAACTCTTAAGTATACCCCCCATAGGAGGGTCTCGAGAGCCTGGAAAAGAACACAGTTTTAATCGAAAATAACTCGACTCCTATGGAGCCGATAAGGGAGGGTGAGCTATCAAAGGGTTGGAAGGCACGAGTAGCTTGTTTGGCAGCTTTGAATGAATTGGAAGACGTATTACGTATTCCTTTCATGCATTACTTCACAAAATGTTGTCACATGATAACTTGAAATTTTCGGAAGCACAGATTTCATTTTTTTTTTTTTTTTTTTTTTTTTTTTTTTTTTTTTTTTTTACAGAGTGAGAAAAATTTTCAGAGCTGAGAATAGTTTGAGTTTGATTCTCAAGTTATTCTTCAAGTGTTACGTGTATTACCATTGTCATTTTAATTTCCAGTTGTCATGTTCTGTAGACCCTCCTCTGGGGGATCGGCCTACACCATGAGTAGTTTTGTCATCTACTCGTGCCCTCCAACTCTTTGATAGCTCACCCTCCCTTATCGGCTCCATAGGAGTCGAGTTATTTTCGATTAAAACTGTGTTCTTTTCCAGGCTCTCGAGATCCTCCTATGGGAGTATACTTAAGAGTTGTACAGGGTTCGACAGGGCTTGAAGCCCACGTCGTACAATGTGCCACACAAGTTCATAGGCACCCTAGGCGCCCCGTGATTTGAATTTGAATTTTGTTTCTTTTCACTCTTTACAGACCCTCCTATGGGGGTAGGGTAACAGCAGTTACACTGTTGCCATCTACTAGCTCGTCTCTTTCATTTGACATATCGCAAAAGCTTATGGGATTCATAGAAGCCGAGATGGGTTCAAGATGAGTTGACACCTGTTTTCGAACCCTACAGACCCTCCTATGGGGGTAGAATCTTGTAACGGGTATCCTTCGAAAGAGCTCTCCCTTCCAAACACGTGGGTAGGTGACACGACGCCCTGAGGGGTGTGGGGGCTGAGCAAGGTCCTTTTCAAATGTCGAAATGTTTTGGAGCCTAGGATCGAAACCCGGGACCCAAGGTCTAGATCCATGGCATCCATCGATAGTCCCTGTGAATGGCTATCAAACAATGTCAACCGTTTGAAAATCGGACGGATAGGTGAGGAGCAAATCCAAAGTAGGTCACATGGCCTTTTTTAGCCTAGTGCCTCAACCAGGGGGTCTAGGTCCAAACCGATGGATGTTTTGTAAACTACAAACGATTCTGAATATAATTTTGAATTACGACCTACAAATAAGCATTTTCCAACAGTTTTCAGCGAATTGTGCCCGCACCAGTGGTCGACCCTTGCCAATGGTGATGTCATCCGATAGAGCTCCATCTCTTCTATCCCTTTTCGGGGTCACTTGCCACAAAATTTGTGTGTAAGCCCCCCTTAAGGGCCGGTGAGTCTCGCATGACCTCTTTATTCCCGTAAAGTTTTAATTGTTTTCATTATGATATTTTTGTAATTTTTTGTATATATTTTTATATTATCGGATGGCCCATACGATGGGTCATTGTTTAAATCTGGTTTCAATGTCGCACCTTGAATGGATTTTGTGCTATAGTGGTTTGAGTGCGGGTCACTATTTGGGTCACGCGAAACTTGAACGGGACCTTGCTCAGCCCCAGGACCCCTCAGGTCATCGTGTCACCTATCCATCTGTTTGGAATAAAAGGTTCTTTCCAAAGATACCCCTTACAAGATCCTACCCCCCTCGGAGGGTCTCTAGGGTTCAAAACCAGGTGACCCTTTGTCTTGAACCTATCTCGGCAGGTACGAATCTATCTCCGCTTCTATGGAACCGAGAAGCGTTTGCAGTATGTCAAATGAAAGAGACGCGCTGGTAGAGGGCAACCCTCCCATATATTTGACTCTACCTCCCATAGGAAGGTCTGTAAGGAGTGAACGATCATAACATTCAAAGGTACATTATGGGGCTCCTAAGGTTCCTAGGAACGTGAGTCGCGCAGGGTAGGACGTGGGCTACGAGTCCTGTCGAACCCTGTACAACCATTGGGAATACCCCCCATAGGAAGGTCTCGAGAGCCTGGAAACCCACACGGTTTGAATCGTAAAGAACTCGATCCCATTGGAATAGACCGAGATGGAAGGTTCGAGCACGATGCCATGAGAAATGAGACACTGAAAAAAATGACAAGTCCTATAACATTCTACTGCGCATGACGTCACTTGTATGTAGGGTTTAACCACTCGACAACTTGGAGTAAAACTCAAACTATTCTTTGCTCTAAAAAATTTTCTCACTCTAAAAAAAAAAATTTTTTTTTTATTTTTTTTACAGAGGTAGGATGTTTTAAACTTTTTGAGCTCTTCAATCTGCTGAGAGTTTGACAGTTCTGTTTGTATTCCCTGATTTTAAGCATTCAAATTTGATCATTTAAAACTCACAACAAACATGTTTAAATCTTCTTCGACTTTTTTCAGGCATTTACATAACCATTCAAATGATCCCATATGTTGCCCACAATGTGACGAGGAAATGACAGTGCGTCATTTTTATTCTACACATGCTTCCAAAAAGCATAATTTTTATTTTCGTAAACAATGTGTGTTTTGTTTTGGATATTCTTTGCTCTGAAAATTTTTCTCACTCTGAAAAGTTTTCTCAGATGAGTACAAGTTTTCAAAGAGAGGCCCTCCAACGTTGGCACCTTCCTTCACCCAAAAAAAGGGGGACCGAGTCGACTCTTGTGTTGACTCGGTCCCCCTTTTTTTGGTTCAGTTCAATAGGTAGAGTTTAATATTCCAATGTTCAATATGTACAGTTCAATGTTCCACATTTACTCCACTAAATCAGCCATTTGTTTCTGACATTCGGCCTGCAGCTTGTTGAAATGGTGTAGATAACGCGCAAACTGGTAAGATTTGACCATGGTGCACTCGGAAATGTCATAATTTTCGTGCACCTCATCGTGGAGGTGATCGGGTAGCGTACGGTCATGGAGATCCTGGAACTTTGGCAGCGTCTCCAAGCTGATGGTAAACAACCCCAGCTGCTCAAAGAGTTTGCGCTGGTCGGTTCCCTTGACCACGATGAGGCCTCGATTGCCTTGCGCCAGCTGACCAAATTTGCCCCTGACGCAAAAGCTAAGGTATTCGAGGGGCACGGATCCAGGCAGGTGGCTTTTGAGACGGAGACGTTCGTTGATATACCGATTGACCCGGTCATCTTTCGAGGTCGTCCTCAAATTGGAATGATCCACGGTGATGGACATGACTTGTGGATCCTCCGAAATGCTGGCAATGGAGATTTTGATGGGGACAGTCTTACCCCCACGATGAAACACGTTGGCATGAGCAAAAAAGGCTAGATTAGACATGTTGCATTTGAGAGAAGGGCGGCGGATTGCTCGCCTAATATATTCTGGTAGGTCACGTGAATCGATTCCTATTGGCTGGCAATCCACATCATGAGATTTCTATCGGCTATTCAACATTGATATGCACAAAATTACAAGAGGTTGGTAAAAAGTACAAATTTTTAAAAGAGAGGCTCTCCAACCTTGGCACCTTCCTTTATCCAGAAAAATGTCGACTTTGGTGTCGACTCGGTCCCCTTTTTTTGGGCCATTGGGCAATTTTTTTTCACTCTATTAAAGCTGATACTTTGTCCTTCCATTCAGCCTGCAACTTTTGAAACTGCTGCAGATATTTTGCAAATTGAAAAGATTTCAGCATGGTGCAATGAGACACGTCCCCTTCCTCGTGGAGGTCATCATGCATGGGGTTGGGAAAGGTGCCATCGCAAAGGGTGTTGAATTTGGACAGCATCTCCAAGCATACGGTGACGAGTCCCAACTCTTTAAAAATGTTTTGCTGTTTTGAGCTTTTCACGAAAATGAGACATCCTGGGTCCACCATGCCCCTCACGCAATAGGGTAGGTAGTCTACAGGCACACTCTTGGGCAAGGGACGTACCAGAAGAAGACGAGCGTTTTTGCAGGCATTGTATCGTATGTCTCGGGGCGTGAAAATGAGTCCGTAATGGTTGACGGTAATGCAGAGCACTTGAGGATCACTGCCATTCTTGGGAAGGGTGGCAATAGACAACTCGATGGGCACTGGCTTGCCCTGGTGGAGAAAGTAGTTGGCATGAGCAAAATAGATAGACATGCTGCTTTTTTTCCTTCTGAAAAAGAATGATTCTGCTGGCTAGAGGCTGGCCTTATATAGGCTCGAGGAGCGTGACGTCTACAGGCATCCCATATTCCAAGGCCTTGCGATGCGAGCGTTCCACGTGGGGTTCCAACGCCCGTTTCCAAGCTGGGGGTATGACCAGGCGCCAAGGAAGGTGGTCGTCTCGATGCATTTCCCAATCATCCTACCGCGTTAATAGTCTCACGTACACATACGCTAGGCGCGTGCAGTTTGTGAGATTCAACGTATAGGCCTCCTTATTGTGAGGTTGATGGGCTTCCCAAACTCGGCGAGACGGGGGACGACCCAGTTGAAAGAATCTCAACTCGACGCCTGGATCCCACGTCAAATCCAAATGACTGGTAAACACGACCACGGTCTTTCCAAACGACCGAGGCACATGCACTCCGAAATTGGGTTCAAAGAGGATGGTGTAAGGATAGTCGTGCTCGTAATACGTGACTCGATTTGGCCAGCGACCCAAATTGCCAAACACGATCGTCGTGCGATGTCGACACTGGTCCAATAAATGTTGGATCATTCTGACACAAAGAGAAAAAGACTTGCTTTTTTAAAAAATAATACTTTTTGTTTGACACGGGTCCAATAAATGTTGTATCATTCGGACACAAAGAAGGAGACTTGTTTTTTAAAAAATAATACTTTTTGTTTGCAACGGGTCCAATAAATGTTGTATCATTCGGACACAAAGAAGGAGACTTGTGTTTTTAAAAAAATAATCATTTTTTTATTGATCATTATCATACTCTACAAGACAGATTCAGAGGTTGCATAGCTTTAAATCCAACAGAGGGTCGGATACAAGGGGAGAGTTTGGGCATTGACAAGTCCAGGGGCTCCATCGCCATATCGTGTTCAAAAGTCTCCAGGAAGGTGATGAGTTCATTGTTTTCATCAAAGAGCGAGGGCACCAGGTGGAGCACCGAGGGTTCGGGTCCAGAGAAGGACGTTAGGAGTTGTTCGAGCCAAGCAGCTTCGGGCTCTGGCACGGGGTCTGGAGAGCTGAGCTCAGGTTCTGGAATCTGCACAGGTGGTGGAGAGAGGAGCTCAGGTTCTGGAATCGGCTCAGGTTCTGGAATCTGCACAGGTGGCGGAGAGAGGAGCTGAGGTTCTGGAATCTGCACAGGTTGAGGATAGAGCAGCTCAGGTTGTGGAATCTGCACAGGCTGGGGATAGAGTAGCTCTGGTTGTGGAATCTGCACAGGTTGAGGATAGAGTAGCTCAGGTTGTGGAATCTGCACAGGCTGGGGATAGAGTAGCTCAGGTTTAGGAATCTGCACAGGCCCAGGTCTCTGGATGCGTCCTAGTTTCTTGGAGGGGTACGTCTCCTCCCCAGATCGCTTCAGTCCAAGCTCTGGGGTCGGAGGCGGTAGCTTGTAGGCGGTTTGATCCAACGTTTTTTTCTCTCGAAAATCTCCCAGGTGAAATCCCTTCTGAAGGAGCTGAGGGAGCAGGGATTCGGGGATCAGGTCCAGACCAAAAACGGTTTTTTGAACCGTCAACAGCAAATAGTGGGTTCCCGCCTGGATCGGATAGGCCATGTGTGGCTCCAAGATGGTCCGATGGTAGAGCATTTGGACGTAGGGCTCGAAAATTTTCTCGTTCACGTTGGGTCGGGCTCGACACTGGAGACTGGAAGGGGGCAGTTCGTAGAGCATCAGGGGCACGTGCGTTGTTTGAATGAAATGCACTTCTCCGAGGTGCACCATTCTCAACCCAAAGGTAAAGTCTTTTTTCACAAAAAACATGTTGCCATAGATGTATACCATCCTCTTGTCGGTATTTTTGAGCAAACGATCTGGATATTTCAAGAGGCTTTTGGACACTTTTTCCCACAGGATCGCGTTGGGACGAAATTCATAGACGTGCTTGGCTTCCAGCACGGCCCGCTTGAAATTGTCCATCAACGTCTTTTGGTGGTACCACGGATCTAGACGAAATAAGGTAAACACGCGTTTGGCGTGAGGCTCCTGGTAGAGGATGCCCGCTCGCACCTGGCCCTGTTGAGCGGCATATTCCAACGCATCGGGTTTCTCGGGCAGCGTCACGGGCACCACGGTGGAGGAGAGGTGCTCGGGGAAGGCATCCATGCTGCGACTGACGAGAAGCGTCGACCCGCGTCCTCCTTTTATAGACGTGTCAGGCCGGATGCGAGTGAAAAATGTGGTTGATAGGTTGGTGGAGAATGACACATATGCCTTGCACGGCAATCCAACGATGACATTGCGTCTGGTGGCAAAAGGGACATTCGCCTCGTGCATGGGATTTCAAGAGCATGACGGGGATGCGTTTGAAAGGACTGAAAGTGCTCCATTTTGCTTGAATGTCTTTAAAGTCTTGCTTGGAACGAGAGTCGGTCACACAGAGGGTGCCGACATTGAGATAATGTAAAGAGTTGAACACTTCATGCGCCCCGACGCGATCCGAAGCATACGAGACGACCCCGTTGGTGAGCGTGAAACCATGGTCTCGGAGACAAACACGGCCAGACCGTGCGTATGGAAAAAGACTTGAGCGTGGTGCTGGGGAAATCGATAAGCATAAGGAGGGCGTCGTCGAGACGAGGAGAAACGACGTCGTCGTCGAGGGTCTTGGGGAGAGTTTAGTTTTGGGGGCTCATGAGAAGACTCAGGGTGTGAAGGAGAAGCCATGGAGGGCAAAGGGGAACCAGGGGTGGATAACAGGCTCAACACATCGTCCGTGTCGGTCATGTTGAAAAAGAGAAGCTGCAAATTATTTGCTCTGAAATGTAATCTGCAAAGTGTTTGCTCTTAAATGTAATCTGCAAAGTGTTTGCTCTTAAACACGCTCTCTCTAAAAAAAAATAATTTTTTTTTAAAGATAAATTTATTTCTTGTCTAGCTAGAGTTGTTCTCATCGAGTGCTGCGTGTATTACAACTCCGTGTTCTTTCAAAGTTTAAAAGCTTTCTACCACCCCCTCATTTCATTTACTCGTCTAGTGTAGGGTGCTTTGAAATTTTGTTTCTTTCAATCTATCGTGTCCGACCATGTCTGTTGTTTCGGATGCATGCTATTGTGAACAAGATTGTTTAGTGTGTTCTCGGGGAGAAGAGCCCCCTCATGATTGTGTGATTCAAGTTTTATTGGAATCGATGGTGTTTCAAGAACGAGTGATGCACGGTGAACCCACCGAAGCACGATTGAAACAAATTTTAGAGATTGGAAAACACTATTTACCCCGGGCCATGCATTGGACGGACGAAAATAGTAAACGTTGGCAAAGGATGTATGACGTGATCCAGAGTGGGTTTCCCAAACCCTCTGTCGGAAGCAAATAAAGTTTAAAAGATTTGTCAGACGCAAACAAAGTTTAAAAGTTTTGTCAGACGCAAACAAAGTTTAAAAGATTTGTCAGACGCAAACAAAGTTTGAAATATTTTTCAGACGCAAACAAAGTTTGAAATATCTTTCAGACGCAAACAAAGTTTGAAATATCTTTCAGAAGGAAAGTTTGAAATATTTGTCAGATGCACATAAAATTTGAAATATTTGTCAGGCGCACATAAAATTTGAAATATCTTTCAGAAGCAAAAATAAAGTTTCCAAACATCTATCAGATGCAAATAAAGTTTACAACGAATCTCTCTAAAAAAAAAAATATTTTTTTCTATTTTTTTTTTAGAAAGATTGGAGCGTGCTTAAAAATGTTGAGCCTTCCACTCGAGCTTTCATTTGGTTTGCTCTGTTGTCAACATTTCTTATTCTCTTCATGATGACCTCGTTCGATTCTCTCCTGGGTGAATTGGAAAAAAACATTCTCCCAGGTTTGCGAGACAACGTCTCACGCTGGTCGTCTTATAGACGACGCTTGCAACGTTTAGCGGGTATTGTGAAATTTCAACAACTCGCGACCCACTTTCCTATTCCCGTCCAGGTGGTCTTGAGCGAGCATGGATTCCATCTTTCCGATTGTGTCTATAGTGCAGATGCCTGCACGGAAGGACCCGACACTTGCCATTGTTTTAATGTCTTTGACGCCCCCGAGCACTATTTTATCGTGAAACGCTTCAATCATGTCGTCGTACGGGACGGGTCTTTACACTCCCTCGAATGTTTGACACGAGCTCACTGTCAATGTTGGAGACAGGGCCCCGTGGATCCACTCCCTACCCTTTCTGCCACCTTGAAAGGTGCCCTGCTTGGCTTCCGGCGGGAAGGGCTTCCCGGAGATGATGCAATCCATTTTGAAAGAACGGACATGACCCTCACAGGATCTTCCTCCTGTCTAGCCAATCCAAAAGCACTTCCTGTGCGTCGCTCTTCTCTCAAAAGCACGATTCGGACACCTTTTTGCCTCATACGAGACAATGGAGTCTGACAAAGCCTTTCAAGTCTACCTGGCCGATACCACGAGGCCATATGGCCGAGTACATTACTTTTATGATGCAGTTTCGAGCCCAGTTACAGACTCTCACTCCGTCCGACGTCATTGTTCTTTCCCCCGTGGACCTGGGAGACCTTTTACGGAAAGTGTTTCCCCATCCCGAGCCCATCGACGACCTGCCCACCTTCGAATGTCTCACCTCTTCTGAACCTTCCGAACTTTACAGTGATTACCTCGAACAGCAGGCGGCCAAGGCAAGGGGCCTTCTGCAAGCTCTGTGGACGGTCTTGGCCCTTCCAAATTGTTATCGATTGGCGTACAAGGCCTGGAGGCGACATGGACCTCAACCGTTGGCCCCTTGGATTCTCTTGGCTCAAGCCGTCTTGGATGGCTGTTTGCACTCAAATGGCCCGAAAGCGTCTTCCAAATACCCGAGACGTGTTCCATCTGTCTGAGTCCATGCATTGGCCCGAAAAGACGCATTGTGGCCATGTATTTCACATGCGGTGTTTACTGCAACACCTGGAGGTGAGGAATACCTGTCCTCTCTGCAGGGCGCCCAACCCCATACGAGCAGCCTCGTAGAGGAGGGGGACAGGGATTCCCCAGAAAAATGGGAGATGGATGACTGGAAAGGAGCATAGCTCGGGACCAGTCATTCATCTCCCATTTTTTTGGGCTACTCTCAGAGTCAAGGTTGGAAAACGACCCGAAAAAAACTCTGACACAATTTTTAGAACATTGTGCAAGATGTAAGACCAATAAAGTGTGAAAGATGAAAAGCAAATCATGGTGACATTCCATATATTATACTAATTTATGGTTTGGAACAGCCATGGGAGAATGTTTGCTGGAAAGGAGCATAGCTCGGGACAGGAATCATTCTTCCATTTGGGGGGTTTGGAAACGACAAGAAAAAAAAACTCTGACACATTGATTCAGACTGTGGCTGGAACATTGTGTGTAAGATTCACAATGGAA
>BMAO01038946.1:0-28590 GCA_019973975.1 Trichonephila clavata | reverse complement strand
ACACTACAGTAAATAAAATAGAAATAACTTAAGCTCCTTTAGTGTTGCAGGACCTTTGATCCTCTGACCGGTATCAATCCGCAGCCCGACGGTTGGAGACCACTGCTTTACAGGATCAAAAAAATAATAAGAGAAAATACACTCATGGACAAAAAAATCAGCACACCATGAACTAGTTGCGGGATCGTAACGAAACTTGGCATGAAGGTACACGTCGGGGAGATATGCAAATTATTAGAAAAGCAGCGTGATTGCGCATTACGTATAGCCGGTAGAGGGTACTTAACGTCGTTCTCCGTGGAGTATAAAATAGGTAACCAAACTTGTTTGAGTGTGCTGAATCATTTACAAAGGGAATGCTGAGGTAGACATGCCATTATGCCGTTTTCGAAGACAATATGAACAGCTGTCGCAGCTTGAGAGGGGAGAGTCATCGATATGAGGGAAGTTGGGTGGCCAGCTAGGCGAGTAGCTCGTCAATTAGGCTGCTCTGATTGTGTTGTGTGGAGGTGTTGGGACCAATGGATCCGAGAGATGTTATTTACACGAAGACCAGTCTCAAGCGTCATCGACATAACAGTCATCGAGAAGACCGCCACATCGTAAGAAATGCACTTTTACAGCCAACTGCTTCATCGGCCACCATCCAGGCACAGGTAACTTTACTATTGTCCCCTGTGTCTTCTCGAACCATACGAAGGCGCCTGGTTAAAGGCCATTTGGGATCGCGGCCCCCATTATGTGTGCTGCCCTCTACACCCACATATCGACGCCTCCGTTTGGAGTGGTGCAGCGCACGAGAAAACTGGACTGAAGCGGAATGGAACAAGGTTGTCTTTAGCAACGGATCCAGACTCAATCTCAGCAGTGATGATAATTGTGTTCGTGTGTGGAGACCCCGTGGTGAACTCCTCAATCCTGCTTTTGCTTTAGAGCGACACACCACTCCCACAGCTGGTGTGATGGTATGGGGTACCATTGCCTACAATACATGGTCATCCGTAGTATTGATCCGTGGCACCAGGATTTTCCAGGGGTATGTCCATGACATCCTGCAACTATATGTGTTGCCACTCATGCAACGGTTCCCAGGAGCCACTTTTAAACAAGACAATGATCGGCCTCACATGGCAAGGGTGTCACAAGACTGTCTCTACACTCTTACTACCCATCCTTGTTCAGCCCGATCCCCAGATTTGTCTCCAATCGTGCAGACCTGGTATCATTCGGGACGGCGAGTTGGGCATCCCACGAGTTTAAACGAACTAGAGGCACGGTTACAGCAAATATGGAACGAAATATCTCAGGATATATAAATTCTCCATTATATTTTGCTTTTCCTCTCCATTCTTTTGCCTTTTCCTCTGAAAGAAATGATTTTTTATTTTGGATTTTCAAACCATTTACTTATAACAAATAAGTCATTACGAATGTAAAATTTCGTTTCATTTTGATGACTCCTTCTTGGTGCTCTAATTTTTTTTGTCCATGAGTGCATTAGTATACAATTGTTAATTTTAGTTAATTTAGACGTAAAGTAAATAAAAATAGTATGAGAAAAACACACAGTGTTTTGCAATTCTTAATAATAGTTCACACTTTCCCTACAAAAAATATATCTTGATTAAATATTTTTAATCGTTAATAAATTAATTTTTATTCAGTCACTCAAGTTCAAACACATTTTTTTATACTTAAAGTGGATGGCACTTGATGTTAATACAGTTTTTTCAAATATTAGTTCATTAATTAAATTTTATTAACTTTTTTAGTTTTATATGAAAGAGAAAAAATTTCTTATATAAGATATTTAACATGATACAAATTAAGAAATAATTACCGTCAGTAGCAAAGCGTGTAGATCACAGGAAAAAAATTTATTTTTCTTTCCGATTTCTTGTCTGTGTTAATGACGGAACAAAACGGAAAATGAAACATGTCATCTTTTATTTTGCTATTTAGTATTGTGATTCTTCCATATGTATATAAATTTATATGCATTAATTGTAATCTATATATAATAAATGAATGTTTGTGTCTGTATGCCTCTTAGGCCTTCCTAAACTGCTCATTTGATTACGATAAAACTTTGGTGAATGGTCCGGAGAGCGAGCCAGTCAAGGAAGCAATTCAATCTGGTGATTGACGAAGAACCTTTGGACAATGCGTGCCACGTGTGGTCGCGCATTATCCTGTTGAAATATGGATGTGGCCTAGCCCTGAAGGTAAGGAAGGACAATTGACTCCAACACCTGGGAGATGTAGCGCTGGCTGTTTAAAGTACCGGCCATGCGTACTAGAGGAGTGCGAGAGTGATATCCAATACCGCCCCATACCATAATACCCGGTGCAGGACCAGTCTGATGGCGCCTGTTCAGCATCCTCTCTCAACGGTGTCTCCAGACTCGAATCCGACCATCGTGGTGTTGCAGACAGATGCGTGACTCGTCTATAAAGACAACTTCTTTCCATTCTGCCACCCACATCCTTCTTTCATCGCACCATTGGCGGCGGAGACGTCTGTGGTCTGTTTTCTACGAGACATATATGATCGGTTTTGAAAAAAAAACACAAGAAAAACACAATTGCCGAACTTGAAATCGTCGAAATCTCCAAGCCTTAATAGCGCTTTGAGGTGACACCACAGGCGTGCGGATTTGTGTGTGAGCTGAAATTCTAATCATTTGTATATCTCACCTCCGCCAATGCATGGTAAATTTCATGTTATTTGCGTGCTTCCTTCAGGGTGTTGCATTTACGGTGGCCAGCAATGTAGGTATATATATATATATACAGTATATATTCATTTAGCATCATGAAATATTCAGAGAAGTGGGCGAGAGTAACGGATAATTATTTAATAAAAAGTAATTAAAATAAAATGTTTTTTGTTGGCCTAAGTAAGAATTTACTTTGTTTTTTTATATTAATTGTTTTTATCAGTATGTAATTTTATCAGATATTTGTTTTCTGATTTAGTTTTTCAAATTTACTTTTTTGCTTTACATTTTACCTAATCATGTGATAAATTATAGTATTATATTATTACATGACAAAATAAAAATAAATATGTAATAAGAATTAGAATACTGCCCATTAATGTTTTTTTTCATGAATACCAAGTGATTTGACTCTTCTTTTTTATTTATTAACGGTCCCATTTACGTAACTGCGTTCGGCATGCTTTTTATTTTCCCACTCGGTATAAAAAATGCAGTTACGTTTGTAATTAAATACGCTAACCTCCAATTTTAATATGGGCTAAAATGTATCCCTAAAACGTAAGAGTGTTATTCAATTCCAAAAAAAAAAAAAATAGTTTCATTCGGCTAGACTTTGCTTACTTTGACTCATTTATGAATTTGACTTGTCTTCTCAATTCTATTTTTCCTAATGAATTTTCATCTGAAATTGTTTACGTAAACATGCTGCAACGTCACATCTTTGAGCTCTTGGACACCTGCGACTTCCCGTCCCACTACTAGATCAGTTTTTAGGAGAACTGATCAACACATGTGCAAAAACACCTGCAGTCGTTAATATATTGCGCGGACGTGTCTTGGATAGCCCTGGCAACCTTTGACACGAGGAGAAGCCAACTTCACCCACGGCCGGATGTAAAAGGCGCCGACAGCGGTCAACCCCGAAACCTAGAGGGGGCCGAGGGAGAAATGGGAGTTCATGTGGAAACTTCGCGGTGAACAGTCACCACAAGACTCAAAAGACTACTCCCTCACAAAGCAATAGAAATTGGGACTCTAAAATAATCTAACTGTATTAAGTTGTAAATTAATGTAAATAATTATTGTGACTTAATTAAACTAAATTTTTATTTATCAAATCACGCTACCTTTATTTGTTTCAAACGTCACAATGCTAAGAAAAGAACTGTATCGTGTTTAATTTCATTCATAGGAGCAGTCGAAAAATAATATAAATATTGCAAGCTGCAGAAATAAATTTCACTTTATATTTTATCAACAACACGTGCGGTTAACATGAGGTAAAAATGAATTGAATCGCATTTGCAAAATAATATTCTGAAATCAAAAATCCTTAGTGGTAATTTGTATACTTCTTTCCCCACGTTGAATTTTTTCCCAAGCATTTAAAGTTCAACATTACTTTTGTAATATTTATAAGGCTAAAAAAAAAAAAAACTTCTCAATTTCTTAATCGAATACAAATAAGTTTTTAGATCGTTTAGTGTTTAATAGTTCTTGATTCAGACAGTCGAATTGTTAATTGATCATTAAAACAGTACAGTGTTTTGAATATCATGAATACGACTTTTACATAAAAGGAATTTCATATTATTTACATTCAATAAATATTTCTATTTGAAATATTGGATACATAAGTGGTATAAACCAAAAATGATCTCAGACTTCGTGTCGTTGAATCCAGAAAATTGAAACCTAATATATCACTCTAATTATTTGGCTTAGAGTCCAATTAATTTAGTTCATTAGCAAAACTTCGTTTCACACCAAGTTATAGAAAACTTACTGATAACGGATGGATTACTCAATAAAAATTTCCATTTCTAATTATAGGGCAAAAACGTATTTGAATAGTCGTAATTTATTTATTTCAAACTTTTTTAGCAACAAAATATAATTTCGAAATAATAATAATAATAAAAACATTAAAGACTTTTATATCGTATATTCTGAATTTAAGGGTAGATAACTATATTCAATCTCTAATCAAACATTCATGAAACACAATCCGAAATTTTCCTTGTACTAAAAAATATAAATATTTTGGCATAGAATCCCATGTTCCTATTCCAAAAGAATCGATTCTATTTCGCTCAAACATTAAGATGCAAGAGATGATGTCCTTCATTCGTCCTTGGATCAACGTGACTTGGAGATTCAAACACACTTCCTTCCTTAGGGAAATGGTAATGACAAAAACAAAAAAAAGCAAATGAATTCCTCTCCAAAATGTGTAACAAGACTCCCAACACCCACTCTTTGCCGAAAGAGATCTTTTTAATCAACGGGACAGCTTCTTCTGCCCCATAACCTCCTTTTTTCTATTTCTTGAAGAGCTCTCTCACTTTCGGTGGAGACAAATATTGAATCATCCGGTAGACCTCTGGAACATTCGAACGGTTTTGTTTTTAGGGTGGGAACTTTCCAAGAGATCCCATGTGCAATATCCTCCTAGTGGGCAGCTTCGCGTCGATAGAATTAACTCGGAGGTTAAATAATTAAGTGGTTCCCTTCTGGGATATGCAGGTCGATTTAATTTGCTGGGAAGAGACGCCACCTTTGAGAGAATTCTTGAGCATGAAATAAGGAGAGGTGAAAGTAAAATTCAACAATACAGAAATCACTTGGTTTCAGTTCTTTACACTCTTAATCCCAGCCAGATTCCTTTCTCTAATATAAAAAGCTCCTTAAGGTATTCGACTACCCTAAAATTGTGAATTTCGCCAAAAATTGACAAATTTTTTATGATTTTATTTTATAGACCGTCTTATTAGCCTTATAAAAATACCACGTTTATTGTTTTCCGTTTACCAGAACAAAAACTATAAGTGTTTTAATAAAACAGATGCCATTATTTAAGCGAGATGTCATAATTTAAAACGCATTTTACACGAAATGTATTTTATTGAAAATATTCACAGGGCAGCTATTGCTAAAACAGTTTTGAAAATAATAAACTGAAATTTTTGTGTATGTTCTGTGGTAGTAGTAGAAGTATTTTACCTTCAGATTTATCATTTACCGTTTTATTAGAAAATTTACAGTCCCTTATATGAATATAATCACTGTTTTTTTAAGCAATTTCATATAATAACTAAAAGATAAAGTGCTCTAGTTTTCATAAAAATTAAAATATCTCTTATCCTGAAGTTCATTTCAAAAATGAATAACATACAACTCATCAGAATTTGAAACATTGAAAATTTGTTTACAAACACTTGGTACAGAATGAACCGCTTTTAGGTTATTTTTTGTAAATTTTTACCAGTTTTTCACATTATAGTAATAATAATTCCTTGTTCTCTTCTTAATTTTAGAATATTTTTCTTAAAATGTACTAAAAAAATTCTAAAAGCAACAAAATTCCCCATATCTCAATTTTTTTTAGAACAAGTTGTCGCGTAGTCCAATACCGTAATACAATTCTATGAAGTTAGAAAATATAGTGAGCGCTATACCTTTACAAATATTTTTTACATCATTTTTGTTTCAAAATGAAACAAAAATACAGAGTTATCAGGAATGTGACACGATTACAAAATTAATAATCCCAGATTAATAAACAGCAAATGATGATAACATGCCATTGTAAAGATAAAATATGATTTTTTTTTTCGTATATAATGTTTCTTGACGTAAAAATAAATACGAATTGACTGAAAAAAATGACCTTTGGCATAGATTTATCCATGCAAAGGCAATAATTTAGATAATTTAGGCATTGCAAGTCGTTACTATGGTTCAATGCTTGCACGATTTTCAATTTGTACTGCTTAAAATGCATTTTTTTCTCATATATTCCGCATAGTAGACTGAGGTAGCATACGCTCGACTAGCACGAACCGATTTGTTTGGACTGCTTGCCAATTTCCCCTCGAACTCTTTCAACATTATCTGGCGAACAATTTGGTCACCATGGACTTCTGCCTTAACACAGGTATCCAGTTTCCTGGAAAAGTTTATACCATCTTCTTATACGCTTATATGTCAGTACATGTATATATGGTACTTTCTTCGATATTCACGCTGAACTTGATTACTGATAGGCTTTTTGTAAACGATAGCACACAAAACGCTTCCCCACACTTATGTTAGCAATTTCCAAAACATATGGAAAAAATTGCATTCATTTATTGGACAAAAACAAAGTTACAAACTCAAAATTCAATGTTTTTTTCTTTAGAATAACATGGTAATGATCATTTTCTGTTTATTCATTTGGGAATTATTAAATTTTGTAATCGTGTCATTCGTTCCTGATAACCATGTATTTCATAAGCACTTCATCATTAACAGAAAATTCTACGGATTGCGCTTAATTAAGATATCTTTTATAAAGATGCTATGTAGTAACACAATTTTTTTCAGTTTGCATAAAGGCTACAAAAATGTGTCCAAAAGATTAAAATTTGAGGGTATTCATTTTTAAATATTGGATTTATCTGCCTTATATACTGAATCGAATGTTTATTGCAATACCTAAAGCTTTAATTAACATCTCTGTATCTAAGACCGTTCTGATTTTTCATTACTAAAATTCATCACATTGTTTGATACTTAATCATATTCTTGCTTAATTAGATAATTAACCGAATTGTGCCTCTATATTGAGGAATTTCACTTAATATGATGTTACGTATAAATCGCATAACAAGATATTTGACCTCATTACTCATACATGGAATTCTGGTTTCAAATATTCGTTCATAATTAAATGCAAATTTATAGTAATTTTTTTCTTAATGTTAGATTAAAGTTATTTAAAAACAACTAATTTAATAGTATTTAATTACATTATATAAAAGTATATTTCACGGAAAATTTTAAACCACTTTTATCTTATTTCCCGCTTCTCCCTTTTATGTATTTTCGAACATAGTTTATATCAAAGGTCCTTTTACAATTTTATGCAATTAATATAAAAAAATACAAAAAGTTAAAAGCTCTTCACATTGAAACACCTAATTTTGGAACGCAAGTTTCTCTTTTTGGCAAGAAATAAGCTTGGTAAGAACTAGGCAATTGAGTTTCAAATTACAATGCGATCTTACATGAAAGTTGGGTTAGTGAAGTATAATTTCAAGCATCGGATTCCGTAACTTGAACGTAAGGAAAACATTTATTGGACTCCTAAACTCTCCTACAACTGTAGAGAAACCTCTATTTAAAGTTACCTTCGTTTACATTTAAATAATATGACCCATCATTGGATCCTTTTTCCTCGAAAAACATTACTCAGTATTTATATTAATACTGAATTAACTACCCAGAGATAGCTTTATATTTAATTGTACTGGCCATTTATTTTTTACCTAATTGATTAATTTAGCTGGTATAACATCTATTCCCTATTTAGTATCTTAGACTGTAGCACTAAATGGGTTTTAGAGAAAAATGGCTCCCTTAGAGAATACGTTCAAATTTTAAAAGCAAGGAAGTATAAACAGTGAACAATGTTGTATAATATTGTATAGTGAACAATATTGATACATATTGTTACGAATTTTGTATAAAATAATGTAAATAATTTGTATTTGAATGTGCAATGCCTTTATATTACTCTATGCTATATTTATTTCATGATAAAATTGTAATATTCACAAGCAACGCCGTCCCTTACTTTATAATGGCGATTCTCTCAATGGGAACTTGGCGAAATATTGGCGATAGAACCGAGTTGGCATCATTTTTGGCGACCAAGTTGGCGACCAAGGCGACTTTGGCGACCAATTTGGCGACCATGTTGGCGAGTTCGGGACCCTCTGCATTCTTCTAGAAATTAGTAGAGAAATCCAATAATTTCACGATCTGTGGCACGAGCCCATCTTTCCAGAATTTTCGGCCTCTGCTATAAATAGAGAGAGACTCGCCGCAACGGTCAGTCTGATTTCAACCAGCGAGTAGTGAGCATTGTTTTGATTAGCGATCAGCTCGGCTGTGCTTGTGAATAGTCATTTACATACGTGTATTTTATACACTGTTTATTATGTCTGAGTGCTGTTGAAGGTGTGAAATCCTTCTGTTATTTATTTTGTGAATTTTGCTGCTGAATCCTGTATTTCAAGGATCGATTTTCGACAATAAATACTCATCGCTCTTAAAGAATTGCCTTGTTACTTACGACTGATTTTGCATAAAATCCTCGAACCCCGATCTCCGTAACAATATTTTTATGTCTGAAAATGTATTCCGAGTTTGGTTCAGACTATGAAAAGTATCCGGAACTGTGATTTTTCAAATGCTTACAAATGAATATTTTTTTTATTATTTAGGGTTACTTAGATGCGAATATCCGTATGAAATTTTTTTATGAATATCATTACAATTAAAAATGATTTAAATGCAATATTTTGGCAAAAAAACATAGAATTATTTATTTTCCAAATACTCTTCTTTTTATGGAAAATACTTCCTTAGTAATAATATGTTGCCTATATATAGCTCAGATCTCTGTACCGAGCCTAAACAAAGATTTTTTAAATATATAATTTAAAAGGGGATTTATCCATATTTTAATGCATCAGAGTGGAGAGATTTTAACAGAAAATAATTGATAATTATTTCACTTGGTAGTTAGTAACTTTGAAAATTTAATTTTTCAATTGAATTTTTTAAAAGTCGTAGTTCAGGCCCTGTGGAGAAGTCTTAGCTATATATAAGCAAAAATTATTACTATAGAAGCATGTTTCATAAAAAGGAGAATGTTTTGGAAAAAAGTAATTCTAGGTTCATTTTCTGCCAAAATATTGCATTTAAATATTTTTTTTTTATTGTAACAATATTCTTAAAACAATTTTATAAGTGTATTCTAATCTAAGGGACATTAAATAAAAAAAAAATATATTCGTTTGTGCACTTTGTAAATTCATGGTTCCGAATTCGGTTACCTTAACATTTAACAAATATAAAACGTATAAAAACACACATCTTTAAATATGCAACATAACTATACGGAATGAAATACATTAATAAAAATAACGGGCATCTTGCAAAAGATTCTAAGCATAGCTTAAAATTCATACTTTGCTCTGAATAATATTATATATATACAACGCCTGGTGTTTTAAACCTCTTCATTCATGAAGTCTCCTTTAATCTTCAAAGTGTGCCTATTACTCGAAAAATAAGAGTATGTGTTGATTATAAATTTACAATGATGTGTGTGTGTGTTTCAGTGCATGGTTTTCATGTTGTTATTATGTTTGCAGTCATTACTTGGGATACACATATTCACTCCAAGCTATATAAATCGTATTATTTCACTCCTATAAAAGCTATATGAGTGTACCCTCTTTGGTAATAATAATTTTTATAGTATTCAAATATTTTACTATATTGATTTCAGTTTAACATGCATCTTTCAAAAAAGAGTAAGTTTTTAAATTCTGATTAGCTTTTCAAAGAGCTTTTCTAGAAATAAAAATAATTTTGACTATGCCTTAACAAGCAAAAAGGTTTTGGGAAATTCATAATTAAGCAGGTGTAACAAGATAAGGTCGTAACTTGCACCCCGCATCGCGGGGGCCCAGGGTTCTAAGGGGCTCAAAGCCTTATTGCCACCAAGTATCTATTTTTTGTAAAATATAACTTGGGGGCCCAAAACCTGACTTCGTAGGGGGGGGGGCAAATGCTCTCCGTTACGCCACTGATAAAATACATAAACTTTGCGACCGCTCTTGTTTTATTGACTGCTTGCTGACTATTCTAAACAGAAGCCAATAACTTCAGTATAACAACCCCAGTTCTTTGTTTTCAATTTTTGTTACATTTGATGATCGTGTGTGTTTGCACTAAAAATAGATATTTTACATATATATTGAACTTTATCCCTATTCTACAATATAAAGGTTTCATCTTTAATATCCAATGCTCCACAACTCATTGTATTTCTGATATAAATAAACTTTGATAATTTCAATCTTGTATATAATTTTCTGAACTAAATTTGATCTAACTTAAGTGTTCCTTTTTGTCTTCGTATAAATATAACATTCAAAGTTTTGAAATAGCTGAACAAAGGAATGGTAGTGAAAAATATCTTCCACATAAGAAAACGTAAAGTAGTATTGATCTTTTTCAGAATAACAGTCAGAACTAAGCATACAATCGAGTGAGTGGCAGTTGCCAACTTTACATCGCTAACCAATTTACTTCATACAAAAGCAGATTAGACGAACTTACTTTTCCGAAAAGTTTCTTCCCTTTCTTTTGAAGGAATATGTGCATAATATGAAAAAAGCACTATAGAAATGAATCCACAGCCAAACTGATGGAGGTGTTGTTATCGGAAAACTCCTGAGAAATTGGGGTCAAAAAAATTTCGCTGCCGCTTTAAGAAGTCATCCGAAATCGATTTCCATTTGATTCAGTTACTCCACACACTTTCTTCTTTCTCGAAGAAAAAAAATATACATTTCATGTGAGGCTCATAAGAAGAAATCTACCAAAACTTTTTACAGATAGAGAGAAAATCTTTTTTTTTAAAGGAACCCATTAGATTATTTTAAATTTGAAATAAAAATGCCAATGAAAAGTTTTTGATTTATTACTCTCACAAGTGTTATGTCCTTTCAAGCAAGCAATTTGGTAATGCTGTGAATAGCTATTTAATCAAATATTTTATTTTTCATTCTTTCGCATTTATATTAAACTTTCTTTCGGAGTAAAAAAACTATCTGGATATCTGGCAAAAATTACTATTCAAGTGTTAATCTAGTAATTTCTGAAAAAAAAAACTCTTTCTACAAGAGTTAATGACCAATAATTAGCAGCTCATTAAAAAGGCCGAAGCTTGTGTAATGTGAGATATTAATTAATTATTTTAATACTAAAACGTTATTTATAAAATTTAAGAAAAATACTGCTTTGGTAGATTCTCCAAGCCCAAGTGTGGATGGTGTGAACTGATGTGTTTTTGTACAACTATTTTTCTACAATTAAATGGCAGACATAATCTAACATTAATTGCTATTTATTAAAAACTATTAAATGGGGGAAAAATCAGAATGGCGAAAAGTTAAAAAAATTGTTTCTTGCAAAATTAACTCAAAAAGTTTGTGAGCCAATCTAAAAAATCAATCTCCCTTGTGAAAAAATCATGCTGCATTCAGATTAGGTTTGGTACTTAAAGAGTTATTGAATCAGATCAATAGAAAGTAAGATTGGAATTGTGTAAATTAGGAGGTTGAAAGCCGAATTGTAAAATTAGTTTTTGAATATTTATTAGAATTATGGAATTAGATTAAAACGCTCGGGGATTTAAAGTGTGAAAATATGATTCACAGCTTCAAGTAAAGGTAAAAATGTATCTTTATTATCATAGAATAGTATTCAATAATTATTCCACTCCCATTACGTGCTAGGAAACATGATATTAGTATATTATGATATTAGTATATAAATTGTGGAGCTTTATAATGATGCCAGTTAAAGAATTATCCTCAAAAACTGGTACGAATTCAGATAGGCTTCAACTTTCAAAGTATATTTCAATTATTCATGCTAAGTGGCGCTCAATCGTTTTATTGTCTCATTTTTGCCAACCAAGCAATAAGTTTCTAGATTTGGGGATTGCCACATTCACTATCCAATGCTTTTTCTCCTTTCCAGTTTTGTTCATGTTTCTTATAGAGAGTAAAATAGTTACTCTCTTATTCCGCTGGTAATTTGAAATAAGCAGGCTCCATTTTTCGTTTTGCTAGGAGCGCTCAAGATTAAATTTTGTCCCTTGTGAAATAAATATCTTTGTAAGCGGAAGAAAGAAATAGACATTTCCCCACTAAGGTAAAATAATGTGAAACTTAAAACTGTTTTTTTTCTACTGCCATTTACAGCTGAACGTAAAGTCAATTCTAAAACTCGTTTTGCAGTTAATTCAACATTTTAATTTTTTGTCGGTTTGTCCATTGTTTTTTATTAGGGCGTTGGGTACGATACTTTCTGTTTATGACATCAAAGTAAATATTGCCTTCGAAGAAAGAGGTTATCTTAAGATGTAATTAAGGAATAAATGGCTTTCGAGTATTTCAACTAAGAATTGTGAAATGATAAGAATTCAATACTGTCATACGACCCAAATATTTCAGTGGTTCTCCAAAAACCTTTTTGAAAGAAATAACTGTATTTAAGAAAGTGTTTTCGTTTCTTCAATTAATAGATATGGTTGAAAGAAAATATCTTTATAGATTTAGATATTAAAACATCCTCACTTTAAATGCATCCGTGAATAATTTGTACTGATAATAACATTTTTATGTCGCAGAGGTAACTGTTTTCTTTTTTTTTATCTATGTTGCTTCTATTTCGATAAACTCGTTAACTGAGAAATATTAAATTGTTTTCTACATCTAAATGTAAAAAAAAAAAATCAATGTCAGTCATACTATTTATTTTAATACGAATTGTTTCTTACAGATTTTAAAATTTAGCATTTTACTTCTACTTACTTAACATCCTTTCAATCTAAGTTCTCAAACACATTTTTATTTCATTTCACCCTGATTCCAATTGTATTTAATAAATTTTATATATTAATTTATATTTTCATTAATTTTTGAAATCCTAGCCCTATCCTCCCCCATTGATCTACACTAGTAATTTCTAAAATTTCAATCCCGTACTCTTATAAAGTAAATAATTTTTACCCCTATATATACTACATTAGTGTGCAAACAGTTTTTTTTTTGCCATAACTCTTCGAGAAATCATCTAAGAGACATGAAATTCAGAAATAAAAGGCAGCATTTTCTATTTAAACGATGACGAAAGTATAGTTGCGCAAAAATGAATACAATACTTAAAGTTTAGAATCAAACAAAAGAAAGCTTTATTGAATTCATAGTTCGTTACATATGATTGTCTGTCCAGGAGGAAGAACAACAAGCAGGAATTCTTTTGTATAGGATAAGCCCTCTCTTTACTGCAAAGATTGCTACGACTATCCATACTTAGCAACAGACTCTGTCCAACTATTCTTAAAGTATAAATGTCCATTCCTCAATCAGCATCAGTTTCTGTAGTTGGGTGTCCTCCGGGGGATGTAATCGTGCAGCAAAGCGTTCCCAAAAGTATCTCGCACATATAAAATGGGATTTAAATCAGGGAGGAACGCTGGAAATCAGAAAGTTTAACCACTACAGTATTCACCCTGTTGCTGTTTACAGTTGCTGAGAAATGGCGCTTGCTGACTGGTACCGTTCTCTTTTCACCTGCAGGATGATATATCGGTCATCTATTGCGGTTGTTTTCTTAGAGCGTCAATCAAGGGCATTTTTAACAGCTGTACCCTTGGCTTGAAAGGCTTCTAAGCTTTTGTCGTTTCTCACAGTTATCAGCTACACAGGTCCAATTACGCCCTCCTCCTGCTTTATGATCATTTTTCCACGTGTGAAGTCATCCAGGTGATTTTTTCCTAGCCATATTTCACGAACAACTCCTGTGCACTTACAGAGAATGTCTTTAACTGCGCCTCTCTGTTCATCCTTTTATTGTAGCTTTGAGCAGCACGCACGGGCCACACTCCTTTTGCGTAACACTCACGTCGCTTATGATGCTTTGTTCCTGACAGTTGCATAGGCATCACCTTTCTACTGAATTGCGTGCTCATTGTACCGATCGCCATAACCTCTTTTCTGCAATTTCACGGTTATCTCCTTAACCCTTTATCTAACGACGGTACTTATAAGCACCAATCACTTTATACTTGAACAGAATAGTCATTTTTACGAATATTCTGACGGTATTTAGCAGGAACACACTCTTTTAATTCCACTCATCTAGAATACATGGCAACACAGGTTCAATGATGAGTATTTTGGCGGGGACAATTTGACTATTAATTTTTTCAGTGAACAGTGTATATAATTAATTTAACAGTTGAATAACTGTGTGGTACTTATAAGCACCAACAGTACACTGGGCGTTAGAGCAAGAACTTTGTTTTTTTTTTCGTCCATGTAACTTATTGTGGTTTTTTGTTGTGTTGTAGCATCATCAATATAGTACAAAAGAGTTATGTTTTTTTGGCATTTATATTTAGCTTAAATTATTTATTTTGCTTTTTCATTTTCTTTTTCCATATTTATTATTATTTATTTATCAAATGCCTGCAATTGACCATCAGATCATTAGGCAACGAGCTCTCCAATATTTTTTTACAGTATAGCCCAAACTCTTAAGTGCAGATCACACTTCAAATAAGCAGCGTCCATAACCTGTCCAGAAGCACACAAAACACAAAAGGGAGTCAGTCAGTTTAAAATGGAACAAATGAGCGCAAAGGCAGTCGTGTCCAGTCAACAATCTAAACTAAGCCGCAGCAGCAGCACGAGGAGAGTCCGAGACACAGTTAGGTTTTAATAGCACTCCTCCATAATTTATTTTTGTCCTTTTTTTATTAACGTTTTCAAAAATTTTTGAACTTTGAATCTCAGCTTGTTTTTTTTTAACATACAATTAAATGAAATATCTATAATTTATTCAAAAATTAGCAACATTTTAATTTCCTTTTATGTAACTAAGATTTAACAATAATTCGATGTTTTCAAGTTGCTGTTATTATTATTTTCCTTTTCTTAGAGTGTCTGGAAAAGAGAATTTTAGTCTTCAAAAGGTCTTGGATTTATTACAGAACTAACATCTGAAAGCAGTGATGCATTAACAGATAATTCTTCAGATGAAGAAATTTGAGCAAATTATCTGCTGGAACTTTCGTTAGAATATTAAGATGACGATCAAGAGACTGAGAAGACTCAAGGTGCAGTAGTTCAAGTTCAGAAAATACAGTATTTCCTACTCCAGGATGCAGTGCCTTAAAAAGCTTTCAATCGAAACCTCTGACAAAATGCATAACGTGTTATAAATTTGTGTGTACTAATGAAAAGAAAAACTTTTTCACTTTGAATATCATCAAGCTAAGTTTATGTGTAAAACCTGTTTTTATGTGTAAATAATGCTAATAATTTTTTTTTAATTTATAATTTTTAAAAATAAAATTTTTTTGCTGTAAAATATTAGTGCTCTCTAGTTATTTAGCATTTTTAAGAGTTTAAACTCCGTTAAAATGCCCCATACGGGAATTTTGTATTATCAGAATATTTTAAACCTCTGACTACTGACGGTACTTCAAGGTATTAATTAAATTAATTAGCTTTAACTGGTTAAATTTCCCAAATTTGAGTATTTTATGCATGCATATCTCTTAATTTTTAATGTAGTGATTTAAAAAAAATTTGCACGAAAAAATTGTAGTAAATCACAATGTGGTATTTAAAGGGTTAGAATTTACATTGTTGTTTAAGTTTTGCAAACCAAAGTGTATAAGAGGGGAATCTTAATTATTCTAAGCATTAATAAGAAAAATATCAACAGATGGAAAAAAATGCAGATTACTGCAAAAGAACGAAATAATCTAAAAGATTTTTTTAGTATTAGTTGCCTGAAGTAGATGGCACTAGTTACTTGTCAGTTGTGATAAGAAACGAAAGTGACAACTTTACAAAAGAAAGCTTAGTGTGTATTGTAGTTAGCAGGCGTAAAATAACCGATAACCGTAGCAAGAAATATAAAGGATATAAAATAAAGATTCGCCAAGGGTCGCTTCAATTTAAGCATGGATGCACAAGTTTAAAGAGGAAGGAAATGCTGAGCAGGGACAAACTTCGAACATCAATCGAGAACAAAACAAAATGTCGAACAAAACAGAAAATCTCTCCGAGTTCCGAAAATTCGATGAGAAGTGATGCTAAAGAAATACATCGTTCATATCATCTACAAACGAATGGTACTGAGAGCTTTTAAAAATGAAATTACTATAAGCTTTGTAACCACATGATGCGACACGCAATTTCATTTTGCACATCACTTTGCTGTAGAAGATAGATAAGTCGAAACTTACTTCAAGTGTTCTTCTTTGAATGAATCCGAATTTCATTTGTCTGTAAAGGTTAATCGCCATATTGTTAGAATATGGGGTTTTGGAAACCTACACATGTCAGTCGAACAGGAACCCAACAGCCGTAAACTTAATATTTTGTGTGAGTTTTTACATGATAATGTAGTCATTATACTATTTGTGCAGAAACTGTTAACGATAATGTTTACCATGATATTCTTGAGATATTCATTATACAATGATTGGAACATTTGCCACACAATTAGTATTATTTCAGAAAATGATCCTCAACTTTACTGGACATGTTATATACGTAGAATACTTAATAGAAGGTTTACCGAGCAATGGATTGGTCATAAACGACCATACCCCGATCTTTGGTATCATCTGACAATTCCATGACATGGTTTACTAAACACTTATTCCTGATGTATCCATTTTAAAAGAAAGGATACAATTAACACAATCCTCAATGCTACATATATGAAAAACACATGAAAGGAAATCGAGTTTAGACTCGACATTCTTCTACTACAAACGAAGCTCAAGTACAACTACATTAAACGTTACTGTAGAAAAAAAGAAAGAAAAAAAACACCTCTTAGATCGTTTCATTTTTTTCTAGATACTGTATTCCTCTTAACCTGTTAGAATTTTTGTTGTTAATATTTAAAATGGTATAGATCTTACTCGGATAAGCCATTAATCTATGTGTAGGGGAGGTTAGTATTCTACTTGAAGAGATTTAAGTTTGTTGAAATGCCTCTCTTGGAAATGTTTACTTCAAAATACTCATTGATTTCATTAATGAATGTATCCAATTCTTGATGATTCGAGCACGCGTACACACTTTTACATAAAAGGATTAACAAAATACACCCCAAAACCTCAAAATAGACAAAGGCGTCTTTATGCTCTCATTTCCAAATAATATCAGTTCTCATACTCCTCTTCTACCGGTTCGAGTAAATCCTTTACTCACATGATTTCTAGGGTTTAGAGCCCTGGCTGGTACGATCGGGTGGCGGATGCAAAATTGCATCATCTTACCACAAAATTTGGTTGCAATTAAATTTTTAAGTTTTAAATTTGCTGCTAAAATTGTTTTTCTCCTTGGGGAGAGGGAGAAGTTTAAATAAAAAGGATTTAGATCACATTCGGTATCTTAGACTGTTCAGGATCATACAATGTAAATATTGTAAGAGTATGTGAATGCATATTTATAAACATATAATCTAAAATAAAGTGATTTACTTTTACTTTATACATATAAATAGAATGTAAATTAACTCAAATTTTTATTTTGAGGTTTTATTTGAGCAATATTTTCCCATTTCTTCTTGAATGTAAAATGCTATCACCCCTTCCTAAGTTATTAGCTTTCCAAATCTTCATCTTTTCTCCTTTCAAATTATGAGACTCCTCGTATCGCTTTAGTGTGCGACATTTAAACACTCATTCACCTGTATTTTTGTCCCACGTGCACTCTCGGGGCATTTATGATGCTGAGCTCATTATATGCTTGTGACACGCGATCAAAAACTTTCAAATGATCGTGAGTTGAATTATTTTGCGTACTCCCAATTATCAGTCTGCGTATCCTTTGAGTTATGCGTACGTAGCGTTGGAGATCGCTAATCTACACAGCTCATGTTTGAAGTTTCATTCGTAAACGTTCAGTAGAATCAAAGCGACATGCCTCTGAGTACAATCAGTTATATTTTTATCCCTATATTTAAAGTTTCGTTAACTACAAGGTACTTATAGCATAAGAGAAATTTTACGAAAAGAAGATTTCATCAGTCTTAAATCATTACCGAACGTTAATTGACCTTTATCGAAAAGTTTGACCAAATATAACGGGAAATAATTCTCCCAGGACAGAATTTCATCATTAATATTCGAGAGCCGTTTTTATCGAAAGCAAAGTGTTAGAAGTCTCTTAATGGCCCTTCTTCTGTCCCCGATGACAGCACCTAGTAGCCCGGGTGAATGATGGTTCTCCCTTGGAAAGCACTTGAATTTGTGGGGTGAAAATTTCATTGGAAATGAGAGATGAATCTAATTAAATAGAGGGAGCTCCTGGAGTGGTACGTTAACATTTATCTGACCTTTCTTTCAACTGTTAACCTTCAAAAGAATACAGAAGGGTCTTCGTTTTGAAAGTGATTAGATGGTTTAATGGTTCTTTTCAGAAAAAGGTCAAGTGGTTTGGACTTTTTTGCTTCTAGAAATTATTTAGTGATGTTGAAGGCAGAAATTGTTTTTTAGAGTTATTACTTCAAGTTTGGATGAATTTACTTGGCACTAGAATTCATGTGAGCGTTTAATGATGGACTTTCCCATTTTAATTTCCGTCATACAAATGAATGATTTTGATTTGTACTCAAAACCTAATTTCCACATCACTTGAAGCATTGCATTGTGAGCCAATACAAGACATTTGTGATAACTTGAAGTGATAAGACTTGAAGTGATAACTCCTTTTGGCGCGTTTGCTGAGAGGGAATTTAAATGAAGCGTCGGGTTTGGACAAGTGGCGCTGTTCGCCTTTCCTCGACTCAAATCGCAATCGTGCTAGGGTCAGTATTAATATGATCGATCTCCTTTTGTTTGCTTAGAGAATTTTAAGAAAAGTAAACGCGTAGTTTTTCTTAGCCTTACATAGTATACGGTGGCACTTATGTATCATCGCAACGGTATTGGCAGCATTATATGAAGGGAAACACCGGTTCCCGTTCAGACACCCCTTGGTGTGGTGTGGTGTGGTAGTTAGGAGAGGGGGTGCAGCTCAGGTGTGTCTGCATCACTAGACCATGGTTCAAAATTACGCGGACGTCCCCAAAAGCAATCGTGTAGCTGAACATTGGGACGTTAATATTCACTCACTCACCCGATTCAGACACATTCATGTGATAAATTAGTATGTTTAGTTACCAAAACTTTGACCGAGCTGTCTTCCCTGAACGAGTACGGTGGGCGGTTGGCACATTATTGCAATAATGCGTACGCAGTACACGGATAATAAGGTAGACGGGGGAAATGACTGAAGTGTCAATGTTACAGAAACATGCATCATTAAGATGAGATTATATGTATGATAAGGATCTTTTTCACACAAAGTTATCGTTGTGCTAAAATAATTCTCTAAACTACAGTAGAACGTCGTTTATCCAAACGTTTATTATCCGGAGAGTCAAATATCCGAACCAAAGTCCGGATCCGTTTTCGAACAGTGCAATACTCAACATTTGTTTCCTGTGAAGCAAAAGTGACGGGAAAACCAAAGTGAGGGATATTGGGGGAATTTCGCTGTGTGATTTGGTAAACATCTGCACGGAATATTAAGTCAGTTTGTTTCCTAATGAGGTGGTGTATACGTGCTCTTTTGTTGAATTTTGTTGATGTAGAAACCTGGATGGGCATGCGATGCAGAAGATTGCGAATTTCAAAAGCTGAATGATGATAGGTTTTGACTTCCTTGAAAGAAGAATCCGATCCTGTTGACGATGAAACGGATGAAGACGAGGACAACAACAACGAAAGTAGCAAATGCTGACAAGTTTCTGAGTTTGAGACAGCTATGGAGTGGAATAAACAACAATCAGAGTGTGCCCTACTAACTGCTGCTGCTGAAGAGAATCAGAGACCTCGCAGTGAAAACAAAGGTGTGCAATGGTACAGCGAAAAATAAGTAATTATTTTCCACAATCAAGGTAAAATTGCGGACATTTTGCACCTATTTTTGCTTTCTCTTCAAGCACGCTTCCCGCATGTGATGATTTTAAATTTTGTATATTGTCAGTATCATATACTGCACGGATCACATTCGATTTCGGGTTATTTGAACAATTGCGTATCCGAACGGTTGTCCGGTCCGCAATTGATTCGGATAAGCGACGTTCGACTGTAATACTATAGTTTAGATACTGAAGAAAATTTCAACAAAACTATTAAACTAAATTGATTGATGAACTGTGTGTGGTAAGTGCTGACTACTATCATGAGAGGCACAGAACTCTCATTAACTGAATGTCTTTACCCATCCTCCCCTACTGAAACTATTATTTTACGTGTTACCAAGCAATAAAAACGACCTTCGAAAATTGCAAAAGCTGTACATGATTACATAATTTTAACAAGACCAAAATTAGGAGATCAACTGAAGTAAATATCTTACAACTTTTCTCTTGAGGAACCATATTAAATTAACCCTTGTTCATTAGTCTAGTGTACTTGTATTGTTCATTATATAGTGTTTATTGCATTCAATGATTATTGAGTGGGGGGAGGATGCATGAAAATTATGATAGAAAATTGGTTTGCCAATATTGAAAGTTGAGAAGCAGTGCGTGAGTACATTGAGTTCGATAACTACCAACTATAGATATTTATCCAGCATTGCTGAGATGCTGCAATAAGTAAGCACGGCTGATTTATCATAAAAATAGGAATAAAAGAGCGTTAGACAAGATTAATTTACGGATAGGATAGAAAACAATAAAAGGGTACATACATAAAATACAAATTACAAAAAGATACAAATGTTTGGTATTGATGTTAGAAGTAGTACGCTTCACAATGAATGCCAGTTGTACATCGGTATTTGTGGGAGTATTGGCGCCAGTGGCGAGAATTATTTGTATAGATTTGCTCCGAGCCAACTGTAGTAACCTTTGTATTCAGTTAGAAAAGTGTAGCATCCCATATGGTTGGGATCCGGTTTCGCTCATTAAAATTTTGTTGTTAAATTTACAGTCCATTAATTTATATCGGCAACAGGGAGCAACAGGGAATTTTTTGTTATCTTTTATGGATATAAATGTCAGATAAATCTTTTTATTTTACTTATTTTCATGTTTCTTTCTGCAATAAAATTCTGACATTTTTCTCATAAAAATACCTTTTGTTTATTGACAAGCTCTTATTTTTAATGAATTTAAAGGACTCGAAGACATTTTAATTTGTTGTTATAATGAGATCTGCAATAGTTTATGTTAAAACAGTGCTTCTCAAGCTTTCAATATTTGCGACAAAATTTTTAATGATCATTTTCATCGCGCCCTCCCCCCATACAAAAACAATGTATTGAATTCAATAATAATGTATTTCGACATAAATCTACAATGCACTTTAATTATAAACCGTACAAATTATCAAGTTTTAGTTTAAATTGTGTGTATAATTTTGTATATTACAATCCCATGGGAGTCACTAGCAATTATTAGTATTGTTCTCAGTATTGATAAAATAATTATCAATACGTTGTGCAGCTGATGCATTTATATATGTATATTATATGAGTATAAATGTGCATTTTATTTTTATTATGTCAGAATGTGTTTTGAATCCTTTCAGTAAATTTGTTATTTTTTAAACTTTTTATTTTCAATTTATCGATAGGCTTGTGCCCACCTAGTAAGACTACCAAGACTCGTAAGACTCCTTGGGAGGGGGGCACCCATAGTTTGAAAACTGCTTTGCTAAAATCATAAAAGGGTTAAATAGAATTTGAAGTGGCGCATTTATCCGCTGGGATAGAACCAGGGACCTTTGGGTCCGAAGCCGAGTAACTTAACCGCTACACCAAAATGATCACCATGGTGGGGAGGTTGTTACTGGCTTAAATAGATGTTACCGCTACATACTCCCCACCAGTGAGTTGGTGGTTTGGCGAACGAATGATGAAGTTGTTATATGGAGCATGTTAGCTGCTGCATCGCTAGTTGTGATGGCTTTGCTGGTTGCGTCATTCGCACGTGACGGCTTGCGTCACCATGTGACGGCTTGAAGATTGCGTCATTCTTGCATGACGGCTTGAATGTTGCGTCACATGTGACGGCTTGAAGATTGCGTCATTCGTGCGTGACGGCTTGAAGGTTGCGTCCCCATGTGACCGGCTTTGGTTGAATTTGGTGGATAGATGGCACCACGACAGTTCAGAAGGTTGCGTTTTTCTGAGTTCAGCCAGGGTCACCAATGAAGTGGCGCATTTATGCTGGGATAGAACCAGGGACCTTTGTCCGAAGCTGAGTAACTTAACCGCTACACAAAATGATCACCATGGTACGGAGGTTGTTACTGGCTTATGTAGATGGTACCACTACAAATTCTAAATTGAATTACATATAATTTAAATGAATTACTAGACGCATTTTTAAGCCATTACAGTGACCGGAGATGAAAATTACACAAAACGCGAAGGTTGTTGGCGACGGACATTCTAAGTTTGAGACAGTGAGAGTTATATTACTTTGCACTATAAAACAGCCTGAAGGCGTTTGGTGATGGGCATCGTAATTTTGAGCCTCCGCACCTCCTCTCCAGACTACATCACCACATTAAAAGGAGAACTTTGAAATCGGCATATTTAACGTGCATCATCAGAAGGCACAATGAGTCAAACCCGCAACACCCTAGCCACGATTTGGTGATCATAGATACCGCGGCCCCCTTTTTTTTAAATTTCGTCAAGTGACGGAGACGACACCTGAAATGACATATCTGGCGCTCTAAACATCAACATCACACCCACCAACGTCAGGACTTTTAGAAGCGTCAGATTTCGTAGAAATAATTATCTTCACATGACGGGTCTCCCGTGGTACCAAGAATTTAACTCAGGACTCGTCAGTCATGCGCTCGTGACAATGATCTACAGGTCACCGCAGCCACTTTTTGAATGGGCGGACATGGTAGAGAGATTAATAGTTTAAGTTTCCATCTTTATAAAATAAAATATGTTTATTCAAAAAATTTTATTAACATGAATAAAATTAAGTTTTAACTCAGTTTCCCATAGGAAAAATTATTTTATGAAAATTATAATTAATGTAAATAAAGTTAGCATCCTTATACGCATTTAAATAGTGCAGATGTAACAGATGCTTTTTCTTACTAGTTCAGAATGAAATAAAATACAGGGTATCAAAACTTAGTTGGGCAATTTCGTCAGTTAATTAAGTCCGAAATATTAAATGGAATTAACCCGTTTAAAGTCATACTAATAGTAATATGCCCTAAGTTTTTTTTCTTCTATTGATGACGTTAGGTGTCATAACAGAGGCTATCTTTTAGCGAGCGGTAATCATTCTTTGTTCGGAATTAAGATGAGGGAGACTTAGGCTGGATTTTGAAAAAGCAAAATGCTGTCTTTGATTTCATGAAAAATCATTCTGCTGAGCAAATAACACGAAATAATGCTCGAGAATACAAGAAAAAGCCCGAAAAGTGATATTATTGTGGCATGGTATCGAATCTATACTGTAGTTAATTTGTTCGATGGAAACATGCTGGCAAATTAGTGGCAAGAATTGATTTACCGATGGGAGATTTGTAAAGTAACGAAGGGAAGCCACATCGAAATTTTCTGATAATGCAAAACTTAAGCCATTTCTCTATTACACAGCAGTAACTTCACATTTGAACTCATAGCAATTATAGGAAAGCACTAGATATTTACCTTACATTGGACAAATATCGCTAATTCCGACTGCATCATTGTGCTCTCGGATTGAAGATATGTTCTTGAGGCCATCAAGAAGGAAAAATAAGGCTCACACCAAGAAATCAATTCTCTTCGATTCTCCGTTGGTGGATTGGGCAAAATGTAACCTCCAGCGGATCCGGCTTACGTTGGCAAGGAAGGGAACGAGATAGCCGATTCCCTTGCCATGGTGCCAGAACACTTGAGCCTGTAACTTCTACGACGGTCTTTAATGCCAACGCAGTCGCAAATCAAAAGCTCTGCTTAAACCCAAGAAAAAATTCTTGCTGCTTGAATTAAATTATAGCCGAGAAATTATGCCTAAATTAACTACATTAAGGACAAAGCAATTTAAGGGCATGAAGATTCTATCCGATGGTTCCACATCATATGTGGAATGCAGGCTCAGTCCAGGCACGCAAGTGGATCCCGGAAACCGTTTTAGCTGCCCTTCCATCTTTGCTGCCCTTTTAAAATAGACTATACTACATCATTGACATTCTATACTCAGATCATGCCATGGATGTTGACACGGCAATGATTCACGCCTATGGCAATATTTGAATATATGTTTTCTTATTACCGTCTTTGCACTTTGTCAACATGACAACAACAACAACAGAAATAATAGAGAAAAACATTAATTAAAGTATTTATATATACTTACATTTTTCCTTGTAAATAACTTTCAATACATCATTCTTTTTGCCCATCTAATTTGTAGACACCCAATATATTATTTTCTTTTTCCGTCGTGTTATTTCTATATACAAAATAAAACATCTATGCATATCTGTTTAAATGTAATCACCCATTCCATAACAAACAAAAAAATTAAACCCTTTTGAGACATAAACATTATTTGTCTTCAGATCAACATAAATAATAGTAAATACACATATCGAAAGATAGAATTTTTGTCATGTATAAGAAAATATAAGAATGTTTTTACTCCAATCTCATTACAGTTGATGGCTTTTCTGTAAGTAATCACCTCTAGATATTTTCAGAAAGAGAATAGAACAGCAGTCGGAAAGGGAAAAAAACTGACGGCCTTACCGTAAATGACATGGATCAAATCAGATCTGACATTGTCTCATTGATTCATTTATTTTTGGCCTTCTTTGCTTCGTCCTCCAATGTGAAGAGCAGAAAAAAACAACATTAGTGAGAGAAAAATCAGAAAAAAGCACATTACCTCGTGTCATTTTATATTTAAGCTTATTGTTCATCATATTTTTATTTCGAGAGGGAAAGTATAAAACCAGTTCTTATAGAAATTTTGCTTTTCTTTTAAAAGATTAAAGGATATGGGTAGAAGATTCCATGAAGAGTGAAAAGAAACATGTTGCTATACTTGAATTGATAAGAAATCTAACTCAATATAGCTAATTTAAATTTTCCAATATAGTTTTACATATATGAAAATAAAAATGCTAAAGATACATTATATATAAAGGTTTCATAATACTAAGTTATACCAGGTAATATGGGGAAAAAACTATGATTTTAATTTTTCATAAACGTGCATTTCGTTTTATGAATTTTTGCAGTGTGTATTGTTTGTAAAATTATGGTTCGTGAATTTTTGAAATTCTTACAAATATATTACATTATCTCTGGAAATAATATGTATTATATATTTATTTTATTCACCTATTCGAATCTTTCTTTTAATTCAGCATTTTTTTTGAGTTTGGTTGAAATTCGTATTTCAGCATTCAGGTTAAATACTTTCGTTGAAATTTTTAGAACATGCGCATCTGGGTGGTAATCTTAATGCTTGCATTGTTCAGCTTTATTTTTTACACGTTTGAAAGTAATAAACATTTTTTTTAAATAATGAGAAAAATTCTTATATAGTAGTAGATTATTTCATAAAAAATAAGGGACATGTACGCGCGTGCTCAATTTATGCAAAAATTTAATTTAAGGAATTTTAAAATTGTTTGGTTGAGTCCTTTGAGTATAATATGTAAAAGATTTTGTGCTCAAAATTTCATAAAAAGCTAGTCATTTAATTTTTTTGTAAAAATTGGAACTTATGAAGTGCTTTTAAAGTGTTACTCCTCCTACAAAAATTTACATACGCATAAATTTTATTCACAAATACGTCGAATATGTATAACAATAGTTGGTATGGGTTTTGCGATAACGTGATTGGTATTCGTACGTACTTCTTTTTATGAATGCTTATTGAAAATTCTTAAAAAATTTATAAATTATGAATTCAATTATTTTAAAGAAATAAGTATTGGTTTGATTTAAAAGTGCGCCAACTTTTGTTACATGTACTATTAGCATTGGTAAAAAATTCAAAGCATTAGGCACAATAGAAAAAAACCTTAGCATTTTAAATGAAGACAAATAATTATTTTAATTTTTCGAGATAAGTAAGTTTAAAGTTTTGATTTGCCATTGGGATGTGAATAAAAAAGAACGTAAAATCTACATAATCTGCGTTTTTTAAGTTTAGAGATTTCAAAGTTTGTGTGGTTATAGAAAAGTATATGAAGAATAATTTAAGCTAAAACAAACATTTGATTTTTTGACCAATTTTTGTCAATTAAATCACACTGTGAATGCTAAATGAAGGTATATTTTTTTTTATTTCTAGCAGCAGCACTTGATGAATATATCATTCACTGGATGGAAAACACTCCATTCAAGCACAAGGAGTAACAACAAATTGGAACAATAAAAACAAAACAAAAAAATTAAAAACCGAAACATTAACAAATCAAAAGGCATTCAGATTGCAGAGATTTCTGCTATCTGGCTTTTCAGTATCTA
Organism: Trichonephila clavata; assembly: GCA_019973975.1. Lineage (NCBI taxonomy): Eukaryota > Metazoa > Arthropoda > Arachnida > Araneae > Nephilidae > Trichonephila > Trichonephila clavata. The sequence goes on along the minus strand of BMAO01038946.1, from coordinate 1,697 downwards.
TCATAGATTATACCAGAAACACAGGGAAATATCAGATGCTTGGCCTGTATTAGAGAATTCTTCCTGCACAAAAAATAGTTTACAAAGGGAAAGACTTTTAGCCTATGCAGGTAGCAAGGCAGTCGTGTCCGGTTTCCAGCCTGATGGCAGCAACCACAAGCTGCCTGGGGAGATCTGGATCTCATTTTGAGTATCACTCCAAGACTTATCAAAATGTGTTCATTTAAACAATGTTCATAGATCTTTTCACTATTTTTAATTACTATTCTTATAGACTAAGGCAGGATTCCTCTCTGAAAGCACTGAAAAACCACAGTGCCTTTTTTTTAGCTAGAATTAAGCTCTCCCATTTCCGTAGATATCCTAATAGGAGTAAGCCCATTGTAAAATAAAATTCTGGTCAAAAGAAATCCAAGATTCTCTATGCAGTTTTTAATTAGAATAGAGTCTGAAAACTCCAGAGATGTTACAGTTTGTATTGCAGAAATGGAATCAGAAGAAATAACGACATTCTCTGAAAAGTCTCCCGTCTAAGCAATAATTGTTGAATAGTCGTTCTAATAGCTTCTAATTCACCATCAAACGGTGTTGTGTTTGGACCTAAGTTTAGACAAAATGCAAATAGTTCTGTAAGAGCCTCATCGCCTGCATCCCTCCCCCGATTCAATCGTGATCCATCAGTACAGACATAAAGTCAATCAGGCTGTGGATATCTGGTGTATCTAAAGTTTCTAAAGCAATGGCTTCTGAAACTGAATTAGAAAAATTCTTTCTTTGGTATCACTTTGCAAGATGTGTTCTTTCCTTTACCGCAGGTATTAAAGGATTAAGTGGAGGTGGCACAGTTTCCGAATATCCAGTACGTTGAAATGCTCTCTCTCTCTATAATATATATATATATATATATATATTTCACTACTTTTTGAAAAAGAACTTTCTTGGGTTTTTGGTCTTCTTTTACTGTTATTATAGTTCCTCCAATAACTGTTTAATATTAATTGAATTAACTTTTCAAGTAAACACTCAAAGTTATGCTGGATAATTACCTCAATTAGCAACATTCTAGTAAGTAGGAACTTAGTATTAATTGGGTTGTTTTAACTGCTCTTCCAATTATCTTATAGATCGGTTTTGCATAGTTTCCAAGGCAACCATCTGTGCTTTGGTGCATGTAATAAGTGCTTCAGAACAATAAGTCATAACTGGTTTTACATATATATTGTATGTCAGAATTATGGTAACTCTACTACAACCCCATCTTGCGCCAGCCAACCGTTTTCAAGACCGATGAATCTTTCCTAACATTTCGTGTGATCTCATCAATATGATGTTTCTAGGTTAACTTTTTGTCAAAAGTGATATCCGAATATTTTGTAATATAAGACTCACTCAAGTTAAATTGCTATATATCAAATATCCCTGTTTGTGTCTTTGAAATTTAATGTGAATCTAAAGATATATAATGTATAGAATGACTAATCGCTTATTAACGTGGTATTTTGATACTGCAGAAGTGCTAATGAAGACCGTTCTCGTAATTTTGAGCCACGGCTAAATGACGAAGGAGACACCTGAGCAGATACATACTCAGTCTCTCTCCAAACATCTACACCAAGCTAATGTTTAAGACTTAGAACTTCAATACATTGAATGGGTATTATACTCTACTAGGCACGGGTTTTTTTGTGTGTGGTATT